>MKEJ01014119.1:0-29478 GCA_001753735.1 Embelia ribes
ACGTCTTTAATTATATATAAAAAATATATATTTTTTTTCACAAATAAAATTTATGTTAGAATACGACTTGTAATACATATACTGAATACTTAGTATTTCAAAAACCGCCATGTGCAGCGCACGTATTATCTAACTAGTAGTAATAATAATGTCAATCGTTAAAGTAAATGCACAAAATAAAATAAATTTCAAGATTTACTTGGTTTGGTTAATCAATGTTTATGGGTTGGGTTTAGTTCAGAAAACAAAAATCCGTACCTTTTCTGATATATGAAAGATGAATACAAATACTACAATATTTTTATAGTATGAAAGAAACACCCGCTAACAGTTATATAATTTTTCTCACTATTGAGAATACTTTGAACTGAATAATAGCTATATATTTATAAGCAATTTTTAAGCCGACTCAGTGAAACCAACTCATCATTTATTTGTTGTTAATTAGTTGTCTTAGTGATTTTTTTTTTGAATATTTTGTACCAACTTCTTGAATGTTGTAGTTGAAAGTGACTTTGTAAATAAATTTGTTATATTTTTTTTATTGAATTTGTCTTACATTTATCTTACTGACCTTTTGGAGATAGTAAGCATGTAATAACTGGGATAAATATGCTTGGTTCTATCTCTTTTTATGTATCCTCCTCCAATTTGTGTAATGTATGATGCATTATTTTCGTATAATAACGTAAGAAGTCTCTTGGTCGAATTCAACCCAATTTTATCTTGAATATAATGAATAATTGATTTCAACCAAACACATTCTCGACTGGCTTCATGAATAGCAGGAATTTTTGAACTATTTGACAAAGTAGCAGTAAAGGTTTGCGTTATGAAATGCCATGAGATAGCAATGCCACCATATATAAATACATAATTAATTCGTGACTTAGCATTGTGAGGGTCAAATAGATAACCAAGATCCGCATATCCAATTAGTTGTGGTTTTGACCCAGTTGATTAGAATAGACCCAGATCAGTAGTTCCACGTATATAGCTTATTATATATTTAACGCCTTTCCAATGTTTCCGAATATGTGCTTAGTTATATCTTGCTAGCAAGTTGATAGAGAATGCAAAGTTTAGTCATGTATAATTTGCAAGATATATTAAGGAACAAATTGCATTTGGATATAACACTTCTGGGCCAAATAATTCTTCTCCATCTTCTTTTGGGTGAAATGGATCATTATTTGTTTCTAAAGAACAAACGACCATTGGAAAACTTGGTAGGTGTACTTTATCCATACATAATTGCCTCAAAACTCTTTTAGTGTAAGTAGATTGATGAACAAGTATTCCTATGGGAAAATAGTCGATCTATAGGCTAAGATAATATTTTGTTTTTCCAAAATCTTTCATCTCAATTCCTTTTTCAAGTAGTTGGCAGCCTTTGCGACCTCTTCAGAAGCCACAATAAGATTTAGAACATCAATGTAAACTGTAATGATAGTTAATCTGGATTTTGCCTTTTTGATAAAAATGAATGGACGTATTGGACTATTAATAAAATCCTCTTTTAAGAGGTATTCACTTACTCAATTGTACCACATGCGCCTTGAATGCTTTAATCCGTACAACGATCTTTGGACTTTTATCGAATACAAATTTCTTATTTTTGCTTTGGGCAATTTGAATCCTTCAAGGTTTTTCATGTAAATGTCACTGTTTAATGACCCATACAAATAAGCAGTAACTACGTTTATAAGAAGTATTTATAGTCTTTCAATGACTTTTAATTCGACTAAAGATCGGAAAATAATTCAATCCATTATAGGATAACATGTTTCCTCATAGTCAATCCCAGGTATTTGCGAAAAACCCTGAGCCATAAGTCTTGTTTTATATCTAATGGCTTCATCCTGCTTATTTTGCTTTGTACAAATACCCACATGTACCCAACTGGTTTAACATCTCTTGATGTTTCAACAATGGGTCCAAACACTTCATGTTTTGCTTGACAGCTTAACTTAGCCTCAATAGCATCTTTCCACTTTGACCAATCACTTCTACATCAACATTCCACGAAAGTTGGTTCATATTCCTTAGTAATTTCAAGAGCCACTGTACATGCAAAAATATTATTGGCAATGTTTTACTCCGATTCCACTTCTCTCTATAAAATATTGAGATATTGCTATTATTTTCAGGTAAATATGTCTTTACCAAAGACATTACCTTTTCATGAGTAACTTATTCGAAGAGTTGGGATTGAGTAATTAACTGGTCCCTTCCAAAGGTACAAATATTTAGCTTCACCTGAAATTTTGGGATGTTACAACACCCATGGGGTCGTGTCTTTGATGGCGGAAGAGAGGATCATAGTGTTGTCAATCTACCTTCAGGTCTCGCATTCGAGCCTTACATAAAACACAAACAAACTTTTTCTTTCTTTATATCTTTTTCATTTGTCTCTATCTTTCCTTTTTTTTTTTCCTTTTTGAACAATCAAATTGATTGTATCCTAATATGTTTATATTCACAGGCATTACATAAATCCTGTAATTTATTGTCCCAAGCAATTTCTGTAACAATCGTCACATTTGTTGCTGATTTATACAATATTTGTAACACATAATTTGAGATAAATCTTCCATTACTCTTATATGTAGCCATAATCAATATATTATCGTGTGAATATATACTAAAACATTTCCTATTCAACAATAAAATGATATTGTTCTCCCCTTGATTGGAAGAACTATATTGCAACCAAATAATAAGTTCAACACCTTAAGAACTTTTGCATGTATCATTCTTGTACACAGATGAAGAGTATTTATTCATTGCAAGCATATCTAGAATTGGAGGATACTTATATTTGATCTCATTGTAAAACGAGATTCAAGAACACCCATCTTTGGGCATGTTTTGTACCTTATAATTTGAAAATTGAACAACTCCAATTGTTAATTTAAAAGCTTACCAATAACTCTAATTTTGTGGTTCATATGCTTAATACAGTTAAGTCAGTTAAGTCAGTTAAGCCATTTATTCACTTTGTTCAATCATTTCTGTTTTTTTCAGAAATCAATAAATAATATAAAGCACCAAAATCTGGATATTATATAATCACACTTCTAAGTCACTTTTGCTCCACAATAATAGCATAATCAAGTAATTGTAAGGGCCGAATAGTCCTAACTCTTCCTCGATTTTGACTCAAACTCATCTGTAAGGGGCAACTCTAATATGCCAAACCAATGTCATATTTAAGCTAAGGGCTCACACCAACTACCGTACCATCATCTACAACCGCTCATATTCTACAATTCACACTAAGAAATATAACAAAGCTGGTCGCAGGGGTCCTTTGAGTCATCATAGTTTTTTCCAGTGCCAATTATGCAAAAGTGGTGATTATCATAAATAAATTAATTTCTTCTTAGTTGAAGTCAGAAATTAAATCTGAATATATATGGCTAGGCTTATAAGCATAATAATTTATTACCATTAGTATGTCAGCGAGTTTGATTATACACCCTTTAAGTCATATGGATATGTTAGTAAATATTTTGTAGTCCGGTCAATCATCCTGAAATCTTTCTATCATGTTCATACTTTTAACCTGAAAAATATTGCAATAAATATTAATTTAATCTCAATGATAAAATTGAAATTGAGATATTCATGTATATGAAATTCAGTCCTTTGGCCGAATACATTTATTTTCTTTCTCAATTTCAAGGATGACCATCTTTTCTCCTTTTATTAAATCATGGCCAATACTTGTTGATACTAAATTAATTCGTTTTTGTCTCTATAACTCGTTACCACCAGGAGTTGATAAAAAATAAAATGTCATAGGGATATATACCATCCATATTTTAATTTGCCACGGCTCATCTTCACACAAAAATCATAAATTCTTTTTTCTCAACTATTTGCCATAGTAACAAATTAAAAAACATAATCTGTTGGTCATGCTTAACAGTTATATAATGAAAAGCATATTATTACTAACATTAAATAGAATTAAAATCTAATTTTTTTAAAAAATACTTCGCTCATGCCTGCTCGAATTATGAGGTTGTAAAAAGATCCATGATTAGAATTTAAGAATCTTCTCGTCGGCTAAAACTTTCATACGTGGCCCCACCATCAACATATTCGACTTACTTTATCAAATCAAATTCTATCATTTTCTTTATTTGAATTTAGATCATGAAAATGATTTTGTGAGTCAAACTTATTTTGCTTATCTCTAAAGATTTTTAGAAATTCTAGATATAAATTTTGAGAAATTTATAAAATTTCTCATAGAGTATAATAATATTTTTCAGGTACAGACTCGTGCTGATAATATGTTACAAATCATGCTAGAAAACAAATAAAGTAATCTGCAATAAAGTAAAATATGAGATCAAGAATTACATGGTTTAGTCTCAAGTTAGAACAAGTTTAACTTTAGCTTAATTCACGGGACTAATACTGATGTATGTTTTTATTTATATAAAAAGAAGGAATATAATATGGTACAATATGGTACAATATGTAAAATAAAATTTAAATTCTAGACCAAACTAGATCCATTCTCACTCTTATTTTCTCTCATTTTTTCTTTTTTGATATCTTTCTATGCTTTTTCATGCGTCTGTTTTGCGTCTCTAAGCATTTTTTCTTATTCTTCTATCTTTCTTTTCATAGGCAAATCTGTGAGTTATAAGTGAAAATAATGGGTTATACTTGTATAGCGTATAATATTTTTCATGTTTGCAATAATATTAATAATAATTCATAATAGCCAGATATTTATAGGTACAACCGACTCGTTCTTTCTTTGTTGTTAAGATTGGATGTGGGGCCGTAATTACGTGTAAGACCAAAACTCTCATTATTGCCTCTTGATTTCCTGTTAATACATGTGGTGTTTCTCGGTGCTTGCTATTCCAAGCTAGTCATTAGTTATCAGCTAAACAGGGTAAGTTTATGCATTATGGTGAATTATATATGGGAAGACAACAAATCAAATACTTTTTGTCACCGGAATTGCAAATCTGTTGGAAAGGTTCCAAATAATCGTGACACCTGATGTAACGGTTTCAATGGTACGATCATAGTATAATGATTGACAAAATCATAATCTCAAAGTCATTTCATTCTTACAAAATTATTTCTAGGTTTTTTTTTCCTGTAACATGTGACGGCCGTAATAGACTAACATGGTGCCAACGGAAGATTTTATTTTTAGGTTTTTTTTTTCTGTAACATGTGACGGCCGTAATAGACTAACATGGTGCCAATGGAAGATTTTTTGTACGATACAAGTGAGAATTTCATCCTCATTGTTACGTAATGGTAACAACCAATATTTAAAATACTGACCCTTACACTAATCAATAAATCGAGGTGGGGGCAGCCTTAAAGCAGTCGGCTACCTCAATATTGAAAGTCCGAATTTGATCTTGTTACTGATGATTTGAAAATTTCACACGTTTGTAACATCCGTCCCATATTGAAGCATCGGACTGTCTAAGGCAGGCAATTGGCATAATCTGGATTGCCCGATATTGAGGCAGCCGGTGGTGTAAAGCTCCTCAAAAAAAAAAAAAAAAAGCGAGAGAAAGGGGAAGATGACCTTAAGGGCAATTTTGTCCAAATGTACCTTTTGGCAATATTGGTATAAGCATTCATCATCTTCTTCCTCTTGCTTACTCACTCTTTGTGTTTTAACCACATATAGGAGACGTTTGACGATTCTCTTAACAAACTACTTTATTGATACTTCATTACAAAAATATGTTACTAACCAACTACTTTAGCATGTGATGTCCTCATAATCAGGATCCTGTTTATGCATAATTTAATAGGGAAATACACAAAAAGAACAAAAATATCGATTTGAGTAGTTCTACCAATATTATTTAGTTATGGATTTGACCTTAGTAATTTATCATGTATTTAACGGCGGATCCAAAATTTATGTCTAGTGTGGGCCAAGTTCAATTATTCTACTTAGAAAGTATTGTATTATCAACCACACATTTTTTTCATGGCTAGGCAGCAACCTCTTTCTATCCACCTATTTGTTCATCAATACATGTTTTTTTTATGTACTCATAGCATTATCCTATTTCAATAAGCAGAAATATGTTGGAAACAACACTATGATCCATAAATAATGATGGTATTATAGCATGTTATGGCAAGACTTGCAATTCACAATCAGAGAATAGTTAATAATTCTACTTGAAGGAAAATGCATTATTTCAACTAAATGTAAAAAGTCCATGTTTATTTATTTCAACTAAAGGGGGTTACGGCTATTCCGGAATCATTCGGTATGTTGCGCCCCGAATCCCGCAAAGTCCGGAAGGCGAGTGTGATCCATTTTTTTAAAAAAGGAAACAAAAAATATATTTTTTTAAAAAAGAAAATAAAATGAGAATCACTTCTACAATGCTACCTTCCACATTTCACTCTACAATATAACCTTTATAAGAGCACGCAAAAAAAAAAAATATAAATAGCTTACATATCAATTTATAAGTAAACCCCATGTTTACAATACCAATCAAGCTACATGCTTGAACAAAATAATAATATATACAACTCTCAAATCTACATAGAGTATATTACACTTTTATTCTAACTCGAAAAACTCAAGAGTTACAACAAAGTGTAATATAAAATGTTATCTACTAAAACATCTTTATACTTCAAAATAAAAGTTACAACTAAAATTCAATTACATTACATCTAAGGCCAAAATAAATAACATGAATGTGACCAATATAAATTAACTTCTAATAAATTTATCTTAAAAAATATGTATAAGAATCATTAGGTCATCTCAATTATGCCTCCCGTTAGCCTCCGCACCTATAACAATATTATGATACAAAATAGAAAAGAAAAATTGCATGAGTTAGTCTATTACATAATACGATACATGCGATATTATGCGGTGGCATATGGTGTAAACATGCAACATGTAAGAATAAATGCAATGCAACTTCAATGCAATGCAACATGGCACCAATTTCGACTTCACAACAAGACTTCTACTTCTGAAAATTTGGGACTAGTGTCTAACTTCTTTTTCTTCACAAACTAGGTTCCTTCGTGAACCGATACTATAAATCGCTCCCTTTGTGGAACGTTTATTGTAACGTTCCAAAAAATTCGAGTAAATTTTTAATTTTTGTTTTAATAATAATATTAAGCGTTGTATTATAATATTATTATTGCGTAGTATGCGTGGTGTACATAGTGATGCGTGGTGCCTTGTATGTAGTTGTGTGGCGGTGCGTTGTGCATAGTCACAAGGGAAAGCAACCCATTGCAAGGTGCGGGGCAGTGCCCCATTGGGAAAAAAATGAAATTTTGTTCTGGGCCTGAGTGCCAGTACACAGAAAGTGGTGTACCGGTACACAAACTCTTTTATCTAGTTCATAACTTACTGGAAGCAGGCGCACAGAGTGGTATACCGGTACACAGTGTTATACCATTACACCAAACCTATATACTGTTATACCCAGTCAGTGTAAAAAGGTCATGGATTCAGAACTCACTAAAAGTAGGCATACAAAGTAGTATACCGATACACCAAACTTGTGTACCACCCAGTCAGCGTGAAAAGGTCGTGGAATCCATTACGTTTTGACTTTATAACACACATTTTCTCTCCATTTAACCTTATTTCCGAAAAGTAAAGAGAGAGAGATAGAGAGAGCGAGAGCAAGAGAGAGGAGAAGTAATTTTGGAGCTTAAAGGCTTGAATTCATCTAGCTCCTGAGATCGGAAGTGAAATCTAAGTGTAGATTCTTCATCCTAGATGCGAGGAGATCGTTTATGCGTAAGTTTTTCTTTCGTCCCTTCCGTTTGAATTGCCTTGATTTCTGTGCACTTCATGGATGTGAAATTTTCTTTGATATTATTGTTCCTTGTGATGAGTAGAACAACCTTATGTCTCGGTGTTTAACGATTTGATTTCATTTTCTAGATCAAATCAAGGGGAGAAGAAGAGGTGACTTTAGGGCTTTTGCGTAGGAAGGCTAGGGATGACTTCTAGCGTCTTTTAAGGTACAGGCATAACAAATAGTAGTATAAGTTATATATATACGTAGGTAGAATATATGTTCATGTTTAAGCCTTAAGTGTAATATTCATTTCTGTATGGATTACACTTTCTCCGGATGCCCTGCGTTTATTACGTTAAATATGGCATCAAAACACATGTAAGATGTTAAGTATATGTTTTGTCGTATTATAAGTAGCGTAAGTCACCTAAGTGGTGACATGCTAGAATATAAATATTTGAAAGATGAATGTAAGTATTCAGAGGATGTATGTAAGTATTCAAAGAACGTATGTTAGTACTCAAGGTTGTATGTTCATAAATAAGTAAGGTCAAATTATGTTGTGGCATATACGTATAAAGTATGCAAAATAAGTAAGCATATAAGTACGTGTTGCAAATTTAAGAAAGCGATAAAACATAAGTTGGCGGTGTATGAATACGTATTGAAAGCATGTTATGTATGAGTTTTTGTAGCATGTTTATTGAAAAAGCGTAAGAAGCTTGTACATTGTTGAAGCCTAAGATTGGTTGTTATACTCATATATTTTGTTGTATGTTATAAGCAAGTAAAGGTCACATTTTATTATGACAATTATGTAAGAAAGTATGTTGCCCATTCATGTTACATTTTGTTGTGGCATATATGTTAAGTAAGGCGTATAGCGAATCATGATCATAAGTCATTTAGTAAAGCATTCATGCTCATAAGCATAATATGATTATAAGCATAAGGGAACAAGAAACCTGAATCATAAGCATAAGGGAAAAAGATACCCGAAATCATAAGCAAAAGGGAACAAGATACCCGAAATCATAAGCATAAGGGAATAAGTTATCGGATTTATATTCATATAGGAATAAGTTATCCAGGCCTATACGGAACTCCCAAATTGTTTTAAGAAAAAGGGCAATATGAAACGCCCAAATTGTTTTAAGAAAGGGTATGAGAAGCGCCCCTTTTTGTTTTAAAAGATAAAGTAAAGGGTTAAGTCCCAATATTTCTTTTTAAGTGATAACGAGATAAGTCTCGTATGCATAAGCGCATTGTTTCATATCCGTAGTGATTGAGATAAGTCTCATATGCATAAGTGCATTGGTTCGAAGATGGTATGGTCGAGATAAGTCTCATATATATATATATGTATGTATGTATGTGTGTTGCCTCTTTAACTAGTTGGCATAGACGAGTTATGTTATTAGATATGGATGTTACTTCATTGGTAATAGTTGTATGTGCACACCTTTACTTATGTAGTAATATATATAATGATTATGTTCATTTACGTGTTATATACATGCTATTTACTGCTTACTGTCAAATTTCTCATATTGTTGATTTTTAACTCATACATTTTCTTTTCCTATTGTATATCATTATTAAACTATATAGGTCCTGAGTTTGGCTCAAGACATGCTGGATAAGTTGTGGAGCTGCTTATGCAAGGGTACATTTTGTAGCCAAGAGTTATTTTTGTTTCAGATTTTGATGTTGTATATATGGTTACTGTAGCACACTTTGACTTAGCATTGGTGTTATACGAAAGTATAGATATGTTATGGCCCTTATTTTACAAGGTGAAGAACATACTTATACCTTCTTTCTTATTATTTTGGCAAGCCTACAGCTTGATTTTGTATATGTAAATCGGGGGTTTACTATTATTCGTAAGTGGAGCTATATGATTATGTATATACAAGTTTTGAAGATATTATTCATGAGTCATGTTATGTATATTATGGCAGGATGATTTGTAGTCAAAAAACGGGTTGCAATGATTATTGCATTATTTCTATTTCTGTTCTTTTTTCTCACATCCCCAGGTCATGGATGGCAGAGCGTGACATGGTTCTTTAAATATTAAAACAAATATCAAACTCATAATTATTTTAATTTTTTTATTAATAAATAGAATTTAATATAAAATTAATTGTTCACCAAGAAACCACAAGCTCATCTAATTCCACAAATAATAAATTCGGTTTCATTAAATAAATAAAATGATCTCAAAATCTATCATATTTTTTTTCATATATCAATTTTTAATAATATTTACTCTAACCATCATCTTGAGTATCTTAATACATAATTGAAAAAAGGAAGAAAGAGTATTAAGGTTGTATTATTGTTGTTGGTTGCAAAATGCAGTAATTCAATTGTCCCTATATAATTTTATCAACACGCGTGTAGCACATGTGATTTATTAACTTCACATTGATAAGAACTAACATAAAACTAAAAACAGTTATGTAATAATAATGCAAAAACCATATTATAACCATATTAAGAGTAGTTATCTAATATTAAATAATAAATAATTTTGTTCAGGTCGATCCCGGTCCAAGACTATGTTCGAATCGATTTTGTCCAAGCTTATGCCTGATTGGTTCTGGTTTTGGATTAGTTGCATGCTAATTTGAGACTTGGACCATAATTTACAGATGGAACCGGTTCGGTATAAGATCAATAACAAGCCAATTAATATTAGTTTTTTTAGCCCACTCTAGATTCCTTGATTCTTTTATATATCCCTACAGTTGTGTACCTAAGAAATATAAGCAAGTTCTACGTCATTCCTGGATAGGAGTTTAGAAGGTGAGATTGTTGGAACTAATTATTTAATTCGTCATATTTAAATCTTAAGAAAAAAGGTATTCCTGAGTATTAAAAATATATATGTGCTATTAAATAATGGTTAAGGATATCACAATTATCACAGCTACATAAGCAAAAGCAAGAATCATAGTGGAGGAATACTGTAACATCCCGAAAATTCGAATAAAATTTTCGTATTGATAATAATATTATTTTTTGTATTCTAATATTATTATTGCGTATTATGCGTGGACTATATGTATATTCATGGCAAGTGGCACATAGTTACGTAGCGTAGAAGATAGCGTCAAATAGCGTAGAAATGCGGTGTTTAGATGGAGTTTGCCGGTAGTCGAGTTTTGATGCGCAGATCAAGTTTTGGCACTCAAATGCTATTCCGAAAGTTGTTAGATACTTCCATTAGTATCTATGAGGGATTATGAGTGTTTTTGGAAGTTTTGGCCCAAGGTATTTGCACTCAAAATTCTAGTGGCTCCGATCGATCCAATTAGTTGTTAGATCCATCCAAAATTGCAAACCGATCGATCCAAGTACTGTTGGATCGATGCAACAGGTGTTGACTGACTTATGTGGCATGGACAAACACTTGTCTTCTTCACTTTTCTTTTTTCATTTCCGAAATGAAGAGAGAGAAGAGGGTGTGATAACTCAAAATTTTCACTTTTTGAGGCTCAAGATCATCTAGCCTCGGAGCCCGTTTGTGATTAAAAAGGGGAGATTTCTCATCATTGGAGCGAGATGAACATTTTTACATAAGTCTTGCCTTTCATCTCTTTCATTTACGTTTCCCCATTTTCCGTGCACCTTTATACATGAAAATAAATTTGATGTTCTTGATCCTTACCTCGTGTGGATCCTTTTCACTTATAGGTACATTGCCATTTGTGTTTGTCTTCTACATCAACTCGAGAGGCAAGAAGTGACGATTTGGGGCTTTGTGTAGGAAGTCTCCAAATGACTTCCAGTGGCTTATTAGGTACGATAGTCAGTGAACTTTAATATAAAATTGATGACTTTGTCCATATGTATAAGTGAATGAGACCTTTGAATGTGATGTGTATGTGGATTGGAATTGGACGTGATGGATATGTCTAATAGGTGTAGAATTTGAGTAGATGAATAGACGTGATTGGTACACCATCTAAGTGTAGTATAAGTGTAGACAAATGGATGTGAATTGATGCGTCATGTAGCGTGGATATGCATTGGTGAACTAGATGTGATTGATACATCATGTAGACATAAAATTCCTTATATGTGTAGTTAAAATCATGTTGATGGCATTGTTGACTATCATGTAAAATGTGTGGATTATTACATGTTAAATGCATAGTTAATTGTTTTTCATTGCATTTATGTGGCATGGCGTGGATTGATGTTGGAGTGGGATTTTTGAAAGGAACTTTATTTATGAATAAATGCGTGGGTTGTTTTCCTTTCATTTCGGGACATAAATGTTTCAAAATACAAAATGAGTGGATTTTAGCAATGAGATCATTCAGCCTCACCATGAAAGACGAAAAACCAGATCTTGGATTATACTATTGATTACGCCACCAGCGAGTGGTGATCAATAAAGATTTGGTCGTGTCACCAGCGGATGGCGACCATAGTGATTTATGAAAGCGTGGTGATTCTATTCCCAATAAAAATATTTTAAAGTGTTGGCATGGCAAAATGCGTGGACGTGTGTTGCATTCATGATCATAATTTTATTTATATTCATAAGATTATTTTGTGTTGTCTTGCATTCATTCACAATGCATATAGTCTAGTATCTCTTTCATCATTGAGTTTCTTGGCTAACCGTACATTTTCTTTTTTTTCCATATTTTGGATATGCGTGATTTTGTAGGTGTGGAGGTGGGCGTCGAGTATCATTAAATGCTCAGACCATATTTGTATATATTTTTGGTGCACATGTATCAACGCAAAACTATTTGTTGTATTTTGTAACGTATTGTGATAGCGTAGTGGATGATAGCGTTGTAGCGTTGGCGAAGGTATAAATGGATTCTTGCTCTGGTATGAGAGACAAAAAAACCTTTGTATACATTCCATTTCTTTTATTTTGACAAGTATAAAAATTGTAGTGATGTATAAGTAAATAGCCAAATTTACTTTTATTCTATGTTGAATATATGCATTTTTTTTGGAGTTGGTACTGGCCATCATCCTTTCTTTGTAGGATAATTCTTATTCATTATGTTGTTGATGATCATGATGGAGAACATGCATAGTATCGTCCTGCAATGATGGATAGATGCGATGTGAATGGCGTAAACGTGGTTATGTTATTTTCGTTTCGTTTCGTTCCATTTTATTTTTATTTTATTTTCCCTTTCTTTTCTTTTCTTTTCTCTTTAATCTCACGTCCCCGCATTTCTATGGAATTTGGGGCGTGACAAATATAATATATTACCACCACCCCAAGTGGTAAATATATATAAATCTTAAAAGTTAATAAAATAAAAATAGTTTTAGATAGAAAACTACTTAGTCTTTTTTAAGCTTTCCACACTTTTAAAAAAACTTCACCACAAATAATGTGGATGTTTATGAGAATTGGATAAAATAAAACCAGTTTACCTAAATACTGGTTATCCCTCAGTATATATATATATATATATTTATGAGTAATTGTACAACAGATAATTACAACCCAACTAGGAAATATATAATATAAAATATGCTAAGATATTTTCTTAATATGCTCCTACAATCGAATTGGTAGTGGACGAACATTGAGATTGAACACCATACTCTCGAAATAAGAAGAGACAATAGCAACCAAGCGAACTGTAATGTCCCGAAAATTGTGGGTAAATTTTTCGCATTTAATTATATTATGCAATTCATTATAATATTATTATTACATTAATTGTGAGGCCATTATGGGTATTAGTGATAAGAGAAAATTCCTATTTCTAATAAGTGATTACATATGTTTCCTTTATCTAGCTGATGTGAGATAATATCCCAATCCATACATATATACTCTAACACACCCTCTCAATCACAATGGTAAGCAATGAATGATAGTGATTGACAAAATATAACTCAATGAAATATTGAAAAATGGGATAACAAAAAAGAAAAAATAAATAAATAATAAAAATAAAAACTTGATGGCTTGGCAAATTTATAGCATCAATATCGACGAACTTATAGCACCATGAATTCTTGATAACTTGGTGAACTTACAACACCATGTAGTCAAACTTATTGCACGAGCTTGATTCTCAAATCCAATTTGATCTGACCTATTTCAGAATGTTATAAATAGGCTCAGTTTTTGCCTCTTTTATTGTGTCGTTTGTCATCTTTTCAATTTTTTTTTTTTTCATATTATGCTCTTCTTCTTTTTTTCCTGGCACATAAATAAAAAACAATGTTATAAGAAAAAAAAATATAAGCAAAAGTACCATAAAAAGGGGGTGAATAGGGAGTCGATGAAAAATTGGATGAGCTATTTATAAGAAAGATATTACGGCATGTAAGAGGCATCTAAGTATAGAAATTTGTTTTTCCATGGGCCATATATATATATATATATATATATAACACATGGAGAAGCATGGTATAACCGACCAATTGGCAGTACTTGCTAGAGAAAAAAAAATAAAAAAGCAAAAGAAATAGATATTGGTGGTGGGTCTCCACTGCAATGGAACAATTGGCGATACTTGTACCCAATGATGCCACAAGTAGGGATTGAGCTGGCATTAAGAAAAAAAAAGCTTTGATACCATATAGAAGTTAAAAATATAAAAGACATAAACATAAAAGCATAAATATAATAAAGAAGAGAGATATTAGATTTAATGTGGTTAGTTTCACGAGTGGTACAATGATCGAACCTTATATTGTATTTACAATTGCACAAGTGCAATGATACGAGAGAGCGCTTATTTATAAGTAGTGATTACATATGTTTCATTTCTCTAGCCGATGTAAGACAATATCTCAATCTATGCATATATACTATAACAATCTCTATAGTTTTAATTTATTAATGCAGTGGGCCTCATAAATAAAAATAGGAGTTGAGGTTATGACCAAATTATGCAAATTTTTCATTTTAGTGGTTCGAACAAGTTAAATATGGGAAATGAATTGTACTCATGCTTAATTGTCTTATTACAAATTTGCGAAGCAGATAATTGAAGGGAATTACTTTTCTTGTTTTTATCGAAGAGTTTGATTTAATGTTATCATTGGAATTGAGCTAATATTATTTTGGAATATTTTCAGGTTAAAAGATATGGATCTGATGGAGCAAGTCTAAGATAGCTCACCAAACTCCAAAATATTTACTAACACACCTATGTTGCTTAAAGGGTGACTAGTTAAACAATCTGACATATTAAGGGTAATAAATAATTATACTTGTAAAGTAATAAGCCTAGCAATTATTATTCAGATTTAATTAATGGCTCTAACTAAGAGACAATGAATTAATGATAATCACTACTTTTGCATAATTGGCACAGAAAATGAATATATGACTCTAAGGACCCATTTGACCTACTTTGCTATATTTCTCGGTGTGAATGGTAGAAGCTGAGCGATTGCAAATGGTGGCATGGTTGTAGGTACGGACTCTCAGCCGGATATAGCCAAAGTTTTACATATTAGAGTTGCCCCCTATATATGAGTTTGAGTTAATAATGAGGGAGAGGTGTGATTATTTATCCCTTAAAGTTAATTGATTATGCCATTATTGTCTACCGAAAGTAATTTGGAAGTGATATTACAAGATGCCAACTTTTGGTGATCTATGTTATTCCTCGATTTTGACAAAAAGCAAAAATGAATGAATAAAGTAAAGCAACGACTTAGTTATACTAAGCATATCAAGTATAAGATAAGAGCTATTAGTAAGTCTCTAAATTAAGAGTTATACAATTTCATAATTATAAGGCACAAAAACATACATAGAGATGGATATTCCCGAATATCATCGTATAACGAGATCAAATCTGAGTATCAACCACTTCTGTTCATGTTGTGTTGAGTAAGTATATAAAAGTATGATAACTTTAATAAAAGTTCGATGTGGGATAACTGTGTCAACGTATGAACATAATTTCACAACAGTATTGAACTTAATGAATGGTTGTACTAGACTTACCGCTCCAGTTATAAAGGCAATGAAAGATTTATCTCAAGTTATGCATTGCTAAAGCTTTATATACTAGTAACAAATATGATAATTCTTACAGAAATTGCTTGGGGTAATATAATACATAATTTGTGTAATGCTTAAAGATCTAAGTATTTTGGGATACTACATATTTTTTGTTCTAAAAGGTAAAAGAAAGAAAAGATAGGGACAAATGAAAAAATGATGGGAAGAGAGATTGTTTGTGCTTTGTGTGGGGCTAAAATGCGAGACATGGAGTTAGGTTAACAATACTATGAATCCTCCCTTCCGCCACCAAAGATACAATACGATAGTCTCAAGACTTTGCGTATAATATTATATGATTCTATGGTGATTGAGTATACTAGCAAGGTAATTGATTACATTGGTTGATCAAATCAAAGAGATAATTTCTATATCATGTGGACTCGAGTATCATTATGAGCTACATAAAACGGTGAATCTTCTATATTGAATATTTGTTACATCTGCCTATTCAGAGACCAATATGAAATCAGGGAAAGATAAAAGAAAGGTGGTTATCGAAAATAATTAAGGATAATATCATTAGCATATATTGATCATTCAATGAGGATTATTGTGTATCTAATAATTGGATGGTTGATGCAATATATAATGCATACATCCCACAAGTTATTGAATTCACTCAACCATTTCACTCTTCTAATGTTGACAAAGAGTCTCAACTTCAGCTAAAAAAGCCAAGCACAAGGCAGCGTACAACGTGCAGAAATAAAGAGAAAATCAGTGACGAATGAAGCCAGTTCAGTCTAAATTACAAATTTTATTTTATATATAGTATCACTTTATAGCCCTTCCTTTATATAAATAAAAAAACAAATTGATAATTTCGTGGACTAAGTTCAAATTAAACTTGTATTCACTTGATTCTGAATCGCGTAAATCTTGCATCTCCTATTTTATTTTTTTACAAATTACTTTATTTGAAAATTTTACAGTTATGTGGTGTAGGAATTCATCTTAAATGTTTTCGCTCCCTTAATTTAAACGAATTAAGTCAAACAACTATTTCAAAAAAAAAAATGTAAGAAACCGTAAAGGATTAATTATTCAATCTAGAAACAATTAAACTTATTATATCCTTTACACTAATGTAAAACTTATTTGTTTGTGGCAAACTGCAATTGCATTGAGTCTTAAAGATAAGGAGTTTACCGAATAAATAACTTGACATGAGATGAGATTGGTTATTAAATAATTAGGCATCGGTCCCAATTACGTTGTAGAACAAACTCATGGTATGGCAAAACCTTAGCCTTAGGCTTAAATATAATTTCTTTCTTACATCCTTATATAGTTTTATCCTCACAATAGAGTCTCCTAGGAGCCACCAACGTTGGAATTGAAACAAAGCATAAAATGAAAAGTCTAAAGTTACATTTGGTTCAAAATTTTCTTATGGAAAAATGTGGCAGAAAAAAAAATCTCTTCACAAAAAATCATAAATTTAAGTATAATATTTCTTTTCCATCATATTTTTCTTTCAGAAATCTTTGTACCAAAGATATCATAAATATGAAAAACCAAGAATTAAATGTTGTGAATCTCCAAATTAAGTTCTCAAATCCCGTGAGTCTTGTTTAATTTTTCTTGGTTCGAGTGCCACACCTAGGCACCGCGGTGTTGGCTCTGGTTTCATCATTCCTATCCCCATCAGAAAGAACCTTGTCCTTAAGAGTCAACATTGAAAATCGTGCCCGTAACACCACAATGGGCTTCCATGTAGAACCTTCGACCATCAATCCCTCTCATTGCACGAGAGCTTCTCGAACACGGCCCCCGACGCTTTGCACCTAACAGTAACCTACCACTGTTCTCGGATCTAGGAGTAGTTTCCCATTGCTGGAATAAGGGGCAAGCCTCTTCTTTAGAAGAGAGATATGGAATGCGGGATGTATTCGAGACCCGTATGGCAAATCGAAAGGGTACGCAATCTTGCCCACAAGCTCAGGGATACGGTACGGCCAAGCTTTTGTGCTGCTCTTTTAAATGCCTAAAGTTGCCGATATGGTTGGAGTTTCAAGTAAACCATGTCTCCCACCTCAAACTCAACCTCTCGCTAGTTGGCATCGGCATATTATTTCAGCTGGTACGATGCCGGTATTAGCTTTTCTCACAACTCCTTTAGAATGAGATCTCGATCACGAAGAGAACAATAAACCTCATCGACTAACGAACTACTTGGCACGCAGGATGTCATCGACGGAGGTTCTGTCATTTAACCCTTCAAAAGATGACATTCCAATGGAGCAATGATACATAGAATTATACCAAAATTTATCCTAAACTAGGTACAACTCTTAGCGTTTCGAATTCTCCCCCGTAAAGCACTGTAATTATTGTTCCAAAGAATGGTTCAACATCTCTATTTGTCCATCCGTTTCCTAATGATATGCCAAACTCATTTTCAATACCGTCCCATGCAATTTAATTTAAACATTCCCTTCCAAAAGGTGGAAAGGAAAACATTGTCCTTATCACTGACCAAGGTTTTAGAGAAACCATGGTGCTAGCAACACACCTCACAAAGGCCTCTGCCACAGTTTTAACAGAAAAGCGGTGCGAAAGAGCAATAAAATGTGTATTTTGTAAACTGATCCACCGCCAATATAATCGTATCCCGTCCAGCAGACTTGGATAATCCTTTGATAAAATCCAGACACATCCGCCCAAACACATTTTGGCATGGTTAATGGTACAACCAACCCGGCTGGGGTTCGCGTGTCACTTTTATTACGTTGACACATATCGCATTCTTGAACAAATCGAGTTACATCGGCCCATATTCCTTGACAATAAAAAGCCCACCCCAGCTGATTAAGGGTTCGCAAAATCCCCTGAGTGACCCCCAACAACTGAACAATGGAAAGCCAGCATAATTTCTTAGCATAGCTCTTTATTGTGTGGTAATATAAATCGAGCTCGAAGCAAAAAATAGCCCTCTTCAGCAGCTTTTGCTGACCCCTTTTCTGCCTTGTCATGTAGGTCAAAAAGCTTGGAATCTTTGGTTGTTTTCTCCCGTAACTTTGTCCCAAAAAGTAGCTTGTGGTCCAGAAACAACTGCTACAAACCCTTAAATATTTTCCATCTTTTGGTCAGCCCCAAAATTAGCCCTTGAAAGTGCATCAGAGGCACTGTTTTCTTTCCCATATTTATATACAATCTTATAATCGAACCCAAGCAACTTTGCTATCCATTTTTGTTGTTTGGGCATCATGACACGTTTCTCCAATAAGTAGCGTAAACTCTTTTGATCCGTGCAAATCTGAAACTGCTGGCCCAGTAAATAATGTCGCTATAATTTAATTGCTTCAAGTATCGTCAGCATCTCTTTTTCATAAGTGGACCATGACTTTATGATGGCCCAACCGCCTTACTCACCTTACTCGTAAAGGCAATAGACCACCCTTGTTGAGATAAAACAACCCCTATTCCGTAATCTGAGGCGTCAGTCTCAACCATAAAATCCTGAGTGAAGTCCGGTAGTGAAAGCACCGGCGTAATAGTCATAGCGTTCTTTAATGCTTGAAATGCTTGCCCCGCTTCCTCCTTCCATTCAAACTGCCCCTTTTTTAAGAGTTGTGTTAACGGTAAGGCCTAAGAAACTTTTTTTAGCAACCAGTAAGGCCTAAGAAACCCCTTAATGCCGTAATGTTCTGAGGCTTAGGACAAGCAACCATGGCCTCAATTTTTCCAAGGTCAACATGCACGCAGACTCGGCTTAGAAATAACCCAAAGACTCGACTTCCTCCAAATCAAAGGCACACTTTACCAGCTTAATAAAGAATGAATGTTCCCTTAAGATGGTTAGGGCACAAGCAAATGTGTGATATGATATCCCCAATTCTTACTATAGACCAATTTGTCATCAAAGAAAACTGATACAAAGTGCCTCAATTGATCCTTAAATATAATATTCAAGGCTGATTGAAAAGTAGATGGCGCATTGCAAAGGCTGACGGGTATGACCAAATACTCGTAATGTTCGTGGTGCGTGCAAAAAGCCATTTTACACATGTATGCGGGATGTACCCGAATCTGATGATACCCCGCCTGTAAATCAAGTTTGGAAAAACCTAATGCGCCATACCACTCATCTAACATGTTCTCAATTGTAGGAATGGAAAAATGATCCTAAATTGTTACCTCGTTGAGCGCACAATAATCCGTGCAAAAATGCCAATTACCATCCTCTAATAAAACCGAGGTTGAGAACAAGCTTGTGCTTGATCGTATGAGTCCAGATTCTAACATTTCCTCAACTTGCCTCTTGATTTCATTTTTCTGAAAATGGGCATTAGTAGTAGGGTGCAACATTTACCGGTTTTGTCTCATCGTTGAGCCATATACGATGATCAAAAATCTGGCTTGACGGTAACACTTTTGGCTCATCTAACACTATCTTAAATTCCCTTAAGAGCTCCAAAATATCTTTTGCCAAAAGTGGGTCTTTATTAGTGCATAAACCCCCTTCCCCAACCTCCAACTTGAAATGTTTGCCTCTACCAAACCTCCCAAGTTTACCCGTGAGCCCTCTAGTTAGTGAGGGTTCCTCTAATTCATTCTCTTGGCATGCCACTCTCTTTTTGATTTTCCCTCCACTGAATCAACAGTTGCAACAAAAAATAATTCTGCCCCTTGGCGCCATTCGTCAAATATGACATTAGCCTCCATGGTCGATGATGGACTACTTGGTTAAGCTCGAATAATGTGTGTAATACCCCCGCTACTAAACTCCATGGTCATCGCGGAAAAGTCAGATGTAACTCTGCCTAACCCCCAAAGCCATTGTATTCCCAAAACAATATCCATGCTCGTGATGGGTAGAGCATATAAAATCTCACACATAAAACCTTGTATCGTAATCTTTCCCCTTTCATACTTTTCCGAGCATTGCAACCTATCACCGCTTGTTACACGGGCATAAAATGAAACAATTGGTGTGGTTACCAAATTCAATCTTCCCACCACGAGTTGATGGATGAAGTTGTATATAGAGCCCGTATCTATCAACATTTACACGGGCTGCTTCTGTACACTTCCTGTAATGCGCATTGATTGGGGCCCAGATCCCCCGGATAATGCTAGCAGCGAAATATGAGGCACATCTTCATTTGCCTCCAGAGTAAAGTCAGTCTTGGGCAGCCTTTTCTTCTTCCTTGCTGACTTCTCCTTCTATTAACAAAGCTCGAGAACTTTGACACCGATGCTCGAGTATGCACTTCCTATTCGCAATAGAAACAAAGATTTTTATCTCAGCGGGCATTTATCTCCTCATAAGACAACCTTTTTATCGCCCCCGCTGGTAAGGGTTTTCCTCCCCAACCAGAACCTCCTCCTTACCCTAAGTTCATTGTTTTTTCCCCAGTTCCACTTCCAAGAGTACTAATCCCCCCAACAATGTTGATATTCGTGGGGTATAATACGCATACTTCCACAGCTAAGTCTTCCTTCAAACCACCCAGGAATGCTCCGAGTAAGGCCGATTTCGGCCATCCCGACACGCGTGTTGCCAACCTTTCAATTCTTTTAAGTAGTCTGCAAATGAACGGGTCTGCCGAATCTTGGTTAAGGACTCGTCATAGTCTTCAAAGTTTGTTGGACCAAAATGCCCTAGGATCCCTTTTTCAAACTGCTTCCATGACACATGCTTTTCCATTTATTGTTTGACAAACCATTGCCACCATGAGTCTGCATCCCCTTCAAGAGGGAAAGCCGCCAAAGCTACCTTTTGATTGCCTTGTAGACCTTTAACCAAAAAATATGCCGAACACGGTAGAGACATACAAACGGTTCATTTCCGCTAAATTTTGGAAATTCCAAACGGAGATGGTCACGTCATTTATGTACTTCTTCATTTCAATCATTTTAAACCCTGCTACGGTGAACTGAGCGTTTCGACCATGGTGAATGTTCTTGTCTTCATGTTTGAGCTCGTTGTGTTTCTCCCGTAGGTCGCCCTAAACGCTCGGTTTGTTGTGTCATGAAGGCTATTGCAACGAGCCACTCTTCGTCAGACAAGGGACTGGATGAACGCAAATTGCCAGTGGAAGAACCTGATGATGGACTGGATGACAGAGAACGATGCCTCCTGTGATGGTGTCGGTTAGTGTTTCCCTGGTGGCATCATCTGTTAGACCCTCCAATTGGTGACTGTTGCTGTGATGCACCTATAGCCAACATATGAGCTTACATCTCCTTCGTTGATGCAGTTAACTCCTTAATAGATTCACGCATCTGTCCCAGTTGCCCCACTTCCGCTTCGATCGCATCCTAACGATGTTTCAAACTTTTCCCAGTGTTGTTTACCCGCAGAATCCGTCATGGTAACTGGTGATGTCAAACTCACAACCGAAGAACTGATTGCTCTTATACCAATTGATGAAACAATTAAGTATCGGTCCTACTCACAGCATAGGACAAACTGCTCACAAGCTCACGTTATTGTGAAAACCTTAGCCATAGACTCAAATATAATTTCTTTCTTACCCCCTGATAAACAAGATTTACATCCTTCTATAGTTTTATCATCACGGTAGAATCTCCTAGGAGGTACCACGTTGAAATTGAAACAAAGCATGAAACGACAAGTCTAAATGTGAAAAACTAATAATTAAATGTTGTGAATCTCCAAGTTGGGTTCTCAAATCCCGTGAGCCATGTTGAAAGTTTCCTGGTTCGAGTGCCACGCCTAGGCACCGCGGCTTTGGCTCTGGTCTCATCAATAGTCTGATCAATTTGAACATGATCAAAAAAAATTAGGGACCTGAAACTCAAAAAGTATCTAAATTCAAAAAAAAAATCCGTAACTACTGGAAAAAATACGACCAGAATAAAACATATCTTGAAATGTCAAAACTAATAATACGAAAAAGAAATACTTTAGACGACCCGGGCATAGCACGGGCTTCACGTATCAGTAAAACTCACATCATCTCCTTTCACACAAATCCATTACATTAGGTGCAAAGATGTAATGAAACCTCAAGGAGTGTTACTGTAATTTCAGAAACCACAAGGGTTTGAATATCACAAAAGAAAAGCAAATCACGATGATTAATAGTGCATTAAGAGAAAACTCAGGGTTGACATTGTAATTTTAATATGAAATGTCTTTTCTGTAGCGATGGATGAACAATTTCTTAGACGAGAAACATGGGAAAATCTGAATTTAGGGGGAAAAAATCCACATGGTGACCATAAATTATCAGGATATTTTCGGCTAGGAGATGAACCATGCAAAAACGAGATCAGAACAAAAACAAAATAATTATGTAAACGTTGTCTAATGTCCTATATCTTGTAGAGAAATTGCCCCTTTTCAAGAAACTCAATAAATAAAATCCTAGAGGAATTATTGTTTCCAACAAATGTAACTGGTATCATGTCAAGTATATACATTGACAAGATAGTGATCTATTCGGTGGTTCCGAAACAAGCAGCGATGTACGTACTATTAGGAGCAATTCCAGCAGAATCTAAACTAAACTAAATAAATTTACGTCATGAATGTGAAATTTTGCATCTCAAATCATTTGGAACCAAAATATATTAGTGAAGTTTTACATTCTAACATGATTATCCATCACCGTTATCTAAGATTTTCATAAATATCATCTGAAACGGCAACCCTCAGTCAAAGTCACACAGCCAAGCCAAACCTAGTCAAACTTGTTCGAGCTCTCATTTGACTCGAACATCTAGTCAAATCAAGTCAAATTGGTTTTGTTCGGTTCAATCTGATCAACTTGGTTGACTTGATAAAAAATGGCCAGATCTGGTCAAACTTGGTCACTTCGTCTTAAAAGTCTAAACCCGACTCGAAACCATAATCTTAGCTCAAAACTCAACCGAAACTATCCAGATACCAATCAAAGAAAATCAGGTTTCGGCCAAGGCTTGAACAGAATTTGCAGGTCCAAGATAGTCCCTAGAAGGCCTTCGGTCAGTCCCCAAACGCGAACTTCTTTTCGATTATGTGGTCACCTCACTTCAAATACTAATGTAAGTTAAAATTGATAGTTTTACAAGATAAATTCACATGATATAATTTATACACAAATATGCTTACCCAGAAATGCCTACACACAAAAGGAAGCTATTTCATGGTTCTAAACTGTTTAGTTCACCATGGATCTAGCTGGATATTTTCGATCTGGGTTACTTCGCAATTTTGGATTGGCGAAAACAAGGCCATGTTTTTGGCATGCAATTTTCAGGTATATCCCAAATCTCAACACTTTTAAGTTCCGAAAGAATACGAAATGAATAGCAAACAAAACAATACTATGGAAAGTAATGCATTAGTACTATATTTCTTGCTATGAATGCAAGGATGAAGCAAATAGTTACACATAAGTAAAAAGTGTTCCCTTAAAATCACTATATTTTCTGAATGCTTAATTTCAGTAGTCAGATGTTAGCGCAAGTCAAAGAAACACAAGGGCGCATGTTCGCAAACACTTCAAAATCCACTACAGCAGACCAAAGAAAAATTAGGCCAAGAGTAATTGCGCATGTTCGCACCCCTTCTAGTGAATTAAAAAAAAAAAAGTTCAACTACACAAGATTACTGAAATAAACCTACTAGATTACTGAAATAAACCTACTCAAAGCTTCTTGTGGCTGCACACTCAAATTACAGGCATGTAATCAAAGATCAGCAATAGCACCAGCAAAATTAGATTTCTAACAGGTAACCGCTTACTCCCCTTTCCAGCCCGGGTTACAATGTTTGAAAAAAGAAATTAGGGCTTGAAGTATACAATCAAGACAAGAAAGATGATGGAACTAATTAATTTCAACATAAAAACGAGTCAGAATAATCTCTAACAAAATTGATACGTTCATATTGTACACTACTTCCTCAAAGCATTGCTTTTAGTGAAGATTGTTGAAGGAAGGTAAAAAGAAAAAATTGGTCATATTGAGTAAAATGCAGCACCTTCTGATGGCATTAAGATTCATTTATCAAAGAATGCAACTGTTGTCGGAATTCAGGGACTTTCTCTGCTTCTAACGTCATCGCTAAGCCCATTAACCGGTAATTTCTCAGCTGCAGTAGTAGAAATCAAGAGAAACAAAAAAAAGTGCGAAGTTACAATTCACATCCGATAGAGTAGAATAATGGCAATACAGAAATAAAATTGTTCAATCCAGGAAATAACAGACTCCGGTACTGGCAATACTCAATACAGCTATTATCCTATTATTTAAGTTTGTCTGTCCTTCACTACCATGCATCAAAAGAAATTGCAAGCATCGAATTTCCCCATTTAAGCTGATAGACACGAGGCAGCAGGAGCAAAAAACCAAAAAACAGAAACATAGTGAAATTGGCAGGAGCCACCACTGAATCAAATCCAATTTAATGAAAGAAGTTAGATATATCAACACATTATCTTGAGGAAATTATTACACAAAACTGTGACAGCATAGATATGACACCAATGATAACATGTTGAGAGACATATTTATCAAGAGGCAAATGGTAAAAGAAACTTTGCAACTGAGAGGACTAGGTACAAGTCTCAATTTGGCCTCAAAAGATGTCCGGCCGCAGTTTTAACCTCTAACAAACTTGTCAAACCAGACTTGCAGAACGAGAAGTAGCTCAATTAGAAGAGCAAGCATGCACACCTGCTATTAGAAACATCATCACACAATTCAAGGACACTTGGGCAGAGAGAGAGGAGAGAGAATACATTTTAATATATGCTCTAATCGAGTTGCGCATAGCTCATTATGAGTTACTTCTCAAACCTATTTGAATCTAGAGCAGCAGAGTTTCCATGGTAGTAGGTAGGAGAGAGAAGCATTTCACTACTTTCTGTTTAGCACGTGTACAAATTGGAAACCTCATAGGCTTGTTTTCAGTTACTTATCCAAGGCACTTAACCGACTGCAGCAAAGTCTTCGTCGGCGTGACTAGGTTCTTGCAATGAACAAGGTCAATGCCAATACACTGGAAAAAAAAAGGGGAGCCACATATGAATCACGAGAATTTTGCTCCAACTCTCAGGCTCTCATTTATTTAAAGGGATCTAGCAACCACAATGTTGCCGAGCACGCCCTCTCCAGAGCCACTATCTCTAAATGTAAATTCGATGCAAAAATTTATTCAAGAAAAATATCCTTCATTTGAGGCAAAGATATTTTACATTATTAGTGTTCTTTTTTGTTTCTTTTCCCTGAGAGAAAACCTTGCACCAAACTTAGCGAACTCAACATTTCCAAATTTAAGCTTCTCTCCACTAAGATAAACCATTGAGAGAAGAAGAGCTAGGAAACATGCCATCCGAAGTCACAGCACTGAATATGAGCTCTCTGTCTCATTTTTCTCGAAGAGACAAGGGAAGGCCTCAAAGAGGCATTGTAACAGTGAGTATATGACAGTCAAATATACGATAGACGCACTTTAGATATTTATATAACAACTTGGCCCTCACTAAGATTCTCCTAATTGTAAATGCACATGGAGCCTTAGTTTGAAGACAGGGCTGACGATATATGATTACATAAGAGTCTGAATCTTACAATATGTTGGCTTCACAAGACGACAATTTCCAATGCAGATCTCTGTTCAAGTGTAGGTATGCAGCCCTACCTCAGCTGTTACTGCACCACCTTGAGGTTCCATGTCCACTTTAAAGAGATTACACATTGCATTATGACTCCTCAAATTTTAAAGTTTGCCAATCTAGATAATTCTATCAACGGAAAGTTTGAATCAATCACTATATGAGGAAGACACAAAGGACAGTTTACCCCTTTACTCTCTCAATTATTCGACTCTCTTATAACATACTTAAAGATCCCAATTGTAAAGCATCCACAATTAATACTAGAGATGGAACTAAAGGTTTGCTAGGGGCATGTAGTAGCAACCCTCATAATCTTTGTTTAAACTTTTAATGTTAAATTTTGTGCATGTAAGTTCAGTATTAAAAATTTTTAGTGCAAAAATTTTTTTAAATGTAGTTTCAACACCCCATAATTTTTTTTACGGGATTTCCCGGTTCTGCCCCTGATTAATACTACAGAGATGCACCTCTCCCAAAATAAAGGTACACCAACCCACACACCATCTCGCCGTATGAACTCCCAACCACCAAAGAAAGTAATTACAATTTAACTTGACGGCACCAAATGAAAAAGTAAAAAACTACAAAATTAGCATCAAGCGCAAAATATGAAACATGTCAACAGAAGGGGAAAAAAAATCAAAAGCAAATGAGAGAAAACAAAAGAAAAAAGGTAATAAGGAACATAGCAGTTCAATGCATTGCCAAGACATCACAAAGACAAACAAGAAGCTGACACAAACAACTTACTTCATGAGTAGGAAGCTGCTGGGTGCCCAATGGGAACTTAAAAGACCACAAACTGAGCTGAAATGAAACGAATACGCATAAACTTAAGGGTCAATAACTACTATGGTATATGGGGGAAAAATTATAAATACAAACACCAGCACCTTATGAAAAAGCTCATCTTCTGGCTTTATGTATATTATTGGTTCTTCACTGCTACTGTTTGCCCTTTTCAGTTTTTGGCTAGAATTTTTAAGCTGCAAATGATATATGAGCAGACGATAGGTTAAATGGGAAGCAATTAACGTATCAAAATAAGACATAAAAATTGTGCTCAAGTACCTCATAGATTCTAGTAACCAGGAGATAGTGCTTAAAGAGAAATGACTTCCTGAGCTCCTCTGTTGGCTTCAAGAAGATGCAGAAAGATACATAAACTTCAAAAGATTATACTTTCCTCACACCAATCACACTATAGGGACCAAGTTTAGTTTTAAGCTACGGACTGAAAATGTAGTTTTCCAATAATAATTAATGATATCCAGCCTCACCCACGTAATATTCTTTCATCTAACCTCATCTTCAGTAGCCCATGCTATTTCATCAAACAGTGCATCATAAAGAGGGGGCAAGAGCTGAGGTGGAAGATTGACAACTCGCTGTGAAACCAAAAGCCCAACATTTTGTGATTGCTCTCCCAACAAGGAAGACAAGTTTGCTAATACATTCTTCTCACTGCAGAGTTTAAACAGATACTCTTTGAGTTCCTTCATACATCTATGATCCTGGAAAAGGAGAACACCAACTTTGTTTCAAAAAATATGAAAAAGAATTTATCCAACGAGATAATTTACACAATATTTGATACAAAATAATGAGCACACTCCAGCCACAGGCTCGCCCATGCAGGCCTTCTCGAACACCTTTCGAAGATAATTATGAGCAAATGTTCGATAATAATATAGATATGAGATTAAAAGGTTCTTGCCTTGTATCTTTTCAAGTTAAGAGCTGAAACAACAGAGTAGGGTGTGTCATCTTCATCTCCTTCTATCTTAATAACCGTCCCAACCGTGGTCTGCGCCAATATTAGGTCCACAAAACCACTTAGATCCCATTCCATACCCTCTATATATGTCTTTAGCAGGACCTTCACTCCATGGAAGTCATTAGGTTTAGGATCAAAGAAAGCAAAGTCGGCTTGAATAACTCCCTTAAAAATAAAAACCCAAAGACAAGAAGTAAAGAAATGCAAAAACCTCAAGTTAGAAGAGTAAAATTAAGCAAGAATGTGCACCAAATGACTGTGTAGCAGTAACAAAAATATGTTAAATGCAGCGGTTTATAGATTCTTACATCTGACTCTTCGTCATCAGAAGATTGAGATAGATCGGTTCCATTTTCCAAAGAGTGGCGATGTCCAACTTTGTCACCTATAGATTTTGGTTTTTGACAGTCAGGCAAACATTTGCATAAATACATATAAGTAATGTTCACAAAGGACCAACATGACGATACCTTGTGAGCCAGAAAAGCATTTATTATTTAATTTTGAGTACTGGACAGGGCGCTTGGCCCTATAACTCGAGGTAAATCGGGCCACCGAACGCCCAAATGGGGAGAATGTGAGAGGCTGAAATTTGGATTGCTGCCGAAACCTTGTTGGCTTTCGTGGCATCTTCTCTGTCTTTACTGATCTGAACATAAGATCATTTTTATTAGACAGAAACCAAATTCCTAAAACAACTTTCATTGGGTGTTCCAATTTCAAGATATTGCCACAGGGAAGCATTATAGGCCTTATAAAAGACCAACAAATGCGAGTGAATAGAATGTGATAAGTAGAATACATTGGAATATGATTTCCCATGTGAAACAAAATAGAAAGGATAAATGTAGGACAAGTGAAAAAAAAAAAAAAGAAGCTACGCATAGTTATTTGAAATTAGGTTAGTGAAAAAGTAAAGAGAAGAAAACAAAACCCCAAGTGACATATTGCAATCAGCAAAACTGTAGGTCCTATTGATGACAACATAGCACAAAAAACAAACAGTAAAAACAGCAAATTTCAATACGATAAAGGAACAATAAGAATAAAACCATCCATCTTAACTCAAATTATAGAGTTACAAGAACACGTTTCAGAGTTCAATATACCAAAAAATGCTCCCCTTTCAACCATAAGCCGTTTAGGAGATTACCATATGAAGATCCATTTCACTAAAAATTACAGGAGATGAACATCTTTGAAGAAATAAATAATCTGTCTCAGCCATATAATGACCACATATCTAAGAGGTTTAATACTTGTAATTGCTACTGCCGTACATCTTATCAATTG
>MKEJ01014120.1:0-13142 GCA_001753735.1 Embelia ribes
TTTGTAGAACAAAATTCTCCATTATGAACTCTATTATGCTCTATTTTACCTGCAGGAGGCAGAATCAACAATTCAATACCCAAACCCGAATATTTGAGGTTGCCTATTAAACCATTTTCGCTTCAATTAAGTGATCTTTTGTTCTTAGCTGTGAACTATATTTTCAATTTATGATCTATTTTGCAACATTGGTATAAAATAAACCGACCCTGAAGTTCTGATGGGTCGGTGCCACTTGTCAACTATCTATGCCAACACTGCGAGATCCACATTCTCATCAATCCTCCCAACATTCACCCATCTTGTAAACCCTAACCCTAGTTTGCACTTGCAAGCCCAATTCTCAACGTCTTTTCTTAGAACCAAGACCCCCAAAAGCCTCCGGAAAAAGCGGAAAAAGAAAGATAGTCCCCGAACAAAACTCGTCCAGCATGAGTCTGAACGGATTCCTCACTTTGAGGCAATCCTCGAACGAGACTGTACCTACCGTTTCCTCACCAAGACAAAAGATTATCTCTCGAAACAACCTGAGCATGTGCTCTGCCTTGACGATGCCGGGAAGCTCCACCGGGAGCTAGGGTTCAAACGCGGCCGCAAGGTCCTCCGGTCCATCCAGAGCCACCCCCTCATATTCGATACGTATCGCCACGAGGATGGGAAGATGTGGTTCGGGTTCACAGACTTTGCGGAGTCCCTTCTCGAGAATGAAAAAGATATTGCGGATTCCATGGAGCAAAAAAGGGTTGCAGTCGTCCGGAAACTTCTAATGATGTCTGCGAAAAAACGGATCCCTCTGAGCAAACTTTACCATTGTCGGTCTTTGTTTGGTCTTCCTGAAGATTTTAGGGACCGGGTTGTGAAATACCCGAATTATTTCAGAATTGTTGACGAAGGAGGGTTGAGACTGCTCGAGCTTCTGAACTGGGACCCGTCTTTAGCCGTGAGTGCACTGGAGAGAGAATTTATGGTTGACGAGGACCGTGTTAAGAAGGCTTTTAAGTTCCCAATAAAGCATGGGAAATTATTAGATTTGGACGAATTTGATACGAGGAGGTTGAATTTATTGAACACCCTTCCTTTGGTTTCGCCTTATTCAGATGGGTCGAAACTCGATCTTTGGACGCTAGAGGCAGAGAAGTACAGGGTAGGGGTTTTGCACGAGTTTTTAAGCTTGACTTTGGAGAAGAGAGCTTCAATACACCATATAGTGGAGTTCAAGGAAGAGTTTAGCCTTACAAAGCATACGTATCAGATGCTTTTGAAGCAGCCTCGAACGTTTTATTTGGCTGGTACGGAGATGAACTGGGCTGTACTTTTGAAAGCTGCTTATAATGAAGATGGTGATCTGATGGATAAAGATCCGCTGGTAGTTTTCAACGAAAAATTTCGGAGATACGGGCTGATGAAAGAGATGCAGCCAAAGGAGAGCTCTAGTAGTAACGTGGCTCTAGAAAATGGGTAGTATTTAGTACCGTTGTACTACACATTTATAGTTTTGATACCAGCACCCATCAATTGTTGCGAAAATTGTTACTAATGAAACTTTCATATCTAATAATGTAACTTGTGTTACTCTTTGTAACTTTTTTGTTCTAGGTACCATTTGAAAGAGATGTCTATTGGTTTTTAATTTCTATGAATTTCTGTAATTCAGGTCCGGCTAAATTTCTTCTATTGGCTTTTCTCCGGATTATATCTTGAAAAACAAAACATTGTGCGACTCCGAATGCTAAGTTCAAAATGAAACCCCTCTTTTCCTCTTATCCAGGAACGATAACATACGTGTGTACATGGTGTCGAAATGGTATATGAGAAGCACTGGATTTTACACAACCTTTCTAGGTTAAGTCGAGTGAACTATTGCAGCGATTTGTAGACCTTTGCTGTGGTTCGTTGTACACAATATTGTATGCATAAGCATCCCTGCTTCCATATCTTTTTTCTTCTCGATTTTCACCTCCTCCAACGAACCCTTTCTGTAACACTTATTGGAATGTAAAGATATAAAATTACATTCCTTGCATTCTCAACCTAGATGACTAAGCAGCACCATCAAGCCAAACAGTGAGTAAAATTCAGATAAAACCAAATACACTTTTATTCAGTTATCCAAAAGCAGCAAACAACCAAAATATTCAACTTCAAAATGGAAACAAATAAAACATTACGTAGGGAAAAATATTGAAGCCTCATAGGCTGAGTCTCGAATCACAAGAAAAATACGTAACAGGATGGGGGAGGACAGGTTCCAATGACTACATCTTGCAAGACTTTTTGTGCTGCACTTGGACTCTTGAACTCTGCCTGCTCCTCGTTTGCCCAATACTAGCACTACTCCGATGCCCACTTGATGATCCTGATCGCCCATAATTCACCTTTCTCACTCCTATCCTGCGGGAGCTCCAAGTGCTATCGCCGAGCACAGCTTTGACAATGCTCTCAGTGGCGATCTCTCTCGCCTTCTGCGAGTTGATGGGCTGTTTATTCAGGTATGCTAGCTTGGGGAGGAGCCCACAAACTGCTTTACGTAATTGATCATCGTTAATATTTTTCTGAATCGGATCACCCAATAGGTTTAGAGCGAGCAAAGTGTTGTAATTTGCCACTAACTGGCCGAGTGCTTTTGTTGTGGAAATCTTGTTGAAGCTCAAGTCGAGGACACTCAGCTTTAAGAGCCTGTGTAGACCTTCAACATCACTGATCTTGTTTCCGGCAAGGTACAGCTCCTTGATAAGTGTACAGTTTGATAAACCTGATACCATTTAGACAGATCCATTCATCAGTTTGAGAATGATTCCATGAATATGTGACCAATGAGCTAAACATTCAAGACCCGCTTAGGTAAAGGAATGAACATAAAACTGCAGAGCAAATTTAATCTTATTTATCAAAAGGTATCAAAAAAAAAAGCTCTTCCACGGGACATCATTAATACTTCATTTGTCCACAAATTATTGCACAACACATTTTTCTAGGAGATTTTAAACTACAACAATTTAATATTTAAATGTAACAAAAACATCAAATTTATATTTTTGAATATAAAATGAGGATAAATTTGACTTGTTATATTAAAATATTAAATTATTATATTTTAATGCTTTCTAAAAAAACGAGCTATGCAATAAATTATGGAAGGAGGGAGTACGGTATTAGTAATATTCTGTCCATTGGTTAAATCAGCATTCTATGAAATAACACGTGCATGAATTCATCCATGATATAACCGCTTCTGATGACAATGAGATTATATATACACTTGCATAATACTAAACACAATAAAAAGATCCACACAAACTTGACTAAGACTTTGTGTGGGAAGGCTAATGAACCCATACGAGGTCCGGAAATCCAAAGTTCAGTACATTTCAGTGCACAGACCAGACTCTATACAGCTTAACTTTTCAGGATATACACATATGTAGCAGGCACAGTGGATTCAACCAATTCCTCCTCGCCAATGACAGTACAAAAAAGCATTAAATTACCAGATTAAAATGACAATGTTTTCAACTTATCTTAATTTGCTATTTACTAGTAAGGCACCAAATACAAATTGATGAAATATGACTTCGGAAACAATAAACCCTAACTTACATTCATGAACCTACATGGGATGGTTCAAATTGAGATAATACAGAAGAACTTACCATGCCCAATTCGAGAGATCCTGTTGTAGCTGAGATCCAATACCCTCAACCGAGTTAATTCTCTGAGGCCTTCAATTGCAGTGATCTTGTTTCTGGACAAGTTTAGGTTATGGAGACCCTTTGGAAGAGACCCGGGAGTAACATGAACTACAAGTGAGAACAAAACAAATTTTCACAAGTCTGCTTTAATCTACCACAACAGTCATTAATTCATCAAAATAATTGAATTTGGAAGCTCACCTATTGAATTGGCAGATAAGTTGACCGATCGCAAACTAGAGAACTGTGAGAGTTTCGGGATAACTTTCAACCCAACACCAGTGATGTGTGCCACTGTCGAAGACGAGTTCAGAGACTGGATATCTCTGTTCGCATGCAAAATTTCTTCTGAAATATTCAGATTCAATCTTCTATTCAGCTGGTTCAGAGACTGGGTATCTCTGTTTGCATGCAAAATCTCTTCTGAAATATTCAGATTCAATCTTCTATTCAGCTGATTTGTGCTTCTTCCCGGAGATCGAGTACCCTCTGGAGATGGTGGGTAATCTACGGTATTATCGTCTTTGTCATCGTCATCATTGACCAAGAGTATAGGTTGACTTGCAAGCTCTTGTACCCACTGATCCACCCTTAGTAACGGTGACTGTGTAGAGAGAGCAACCCACTGGTTCTGTGGCCAAAAACCAGAAACTCCACCATGAAACCCATCCCAACAAGGGTTATCTTCGTCATTGCTCCTATTTGCTAATGGTTCAGTAAAAGAATTAGGGGATTCCATTTTACACAGATCAGAAGCTCGGCTTGGTTCGAGGTTATCCGAGCAGTATCCACCTTGCTGGTTCAAAGCTGTTGGGAAAGAATGTGTTTTGGAGATAGAAGACAAAGGCTCGGGCATATTCCTATGGCTCCACAGAAACAATTTCCACCACAATTTTCTGCTCCGAGAGGGGAGTATTTGGCTTGAAGGGTGTTTTTTCAGCATCACTCTGTCGGCACTGTGATGAGACATCACTGATCTCGGGCTCTGACCATTCTCGTGAATCACTTCCGCATGCATTCTCTCGGCTAATCTCTGCAACTCTTCAAAAGACTTATCCTTTGAAGGAGGCAATTGGTAAGCTATCCTTTTAAGGACCTCACCTGTTTCCACAAAAGAACATGAACGAACAAGTTTTGGGGAGGCCCAAAACTCTTGCTTTCCTATCCCGGGATCACTCACGTGCCCGCTTTGGATAAAACCAAAATTGTCTTCATAGTCTCTATTTGTTTTGTTCTCAAATGGTTTATCACTCATATTGCTCAAGGAGTTGCTAGATTCAATCTTTTTTATCATCATTGGATAGTCCTCTTCACTTGATTCCACAATATGGGATTGTAAATTGAAATCGAAGTTATTCCTCTTTATCGATAGGTTTTCTTCTTGCTCGTCCTCTCCTTCATAAGCTTTCTCTCCTTCTGTGGGACTCTTGTGGCTCATTACCTTCACACTAAACCTAGGATTTATGGAAATTTTAAGAGAAGCCAATTTCAACTCATCAGCTTCAGTAAGCTTTGCAGGGCGTTCGTTTGTCGCTTGTAGAGTCTTAGGCTTCTCATAATAATCATTGGAGTTTGACACAGGCTTATCTTCCTGCAAATAAAAAACAAGGAGTTCACAAGAAGTGAATAAAACAAACACGAATTTTTTCTACTTGTTCTAAGGAAAATATAACCAAATGAAATTCAAACAGAATTTACCTCGTCTTTCTTCCTCTTCCCACCCATAACAGAGAAGCAATTGAACATCGACATTGTTGATCAGCCTCTTCTAACTCAAAACCCTCTACCCCGAAATAGAGCAAGTTACTTAAACATGCAGCCTCTTTTATTTCGAAGAGGTTCCTTTATTCAACTAATATAGTCACATCTCTAATAATCTTGACAAGAATCAATATTTTCTAAAACAGCCAGAAAGTGGGACAAAAAGTTTCACATCGGATCAAAACTTAGCCATAATCAATGGGCAAGCGCCAAACCAGTAGCAAAACCCAATGGAGAGAAAATGAAGTACGAGAAACAACACATGCCCTCTGCAAAGGAGAAGATTTGGCTAGAGGTTTGGCCAGAGTGATACCTCCTGCAGCTTCTCTGCAGAAGCTTCACCAAATTTTGATCTGCAAAAGAAATTCATACGTGCATAAACATATGCCATGCACAGAAAAGAACGAAGAAGAAACCTTATCTAAGAGAATTCCAAATATTACATAAACAACAAACTTTCTCCATGACACGGAAACGAAACAAGTATGACAATAAACAATAATCCACACTCAAACGGTTTCCCATTAAGCGAATTGGTTTAGGGAAACACCTAAAGCAGAAATTGAGGGGAAATTATCCCAAAGTTCAGACAAATCCCCAAAACTCGAGGATTCAATACAAGAATATACTTTCTTGAATTATAAAACACATTTTTCGAATTAACTTATAATTACCACAAAATAGACCAAAGTTCAAAAAAAAAAAAAAAAAAAAAGGAGGCCCGCCGGTTTTAAAAGGTTTATGACTCCACTTTCTAGTCCATTTACCGCATATCATGGGCAATTCACCATGGTAAATGGACCCACTGTAACTCTTTGTTCATCATGGCATAGATTAAAACAATCAATATGCTAACTTTGTAATTAAAACAAACAATATGGTAACTTTGTGATTATCGATTTATAAAGAGTCCAAATACTTGTATTGAATTCTTCACCCTCATTTTGATCTACAATAATAGTGTATACAATTTATAAACATAACATATGCAACAGATAGAGAAAACAAAGTTGAAACCCGAGTTGAGAGAATTCGAAGAGTAACAGTTGAAACTACAAACACAAAAACAATAGCACATGAATGAAATTAGAAATTAACAATTTCCCAAAATTACATGGGTTTTCACATTGACTACAGTATTCTTGCAATTTATATCGAGATATCTATTGAGATACACTAATAACAAAAAAGCAACACGCATGCACTAAGGCTAGTTTGGCAAGGCCGGTGATTTTCATCCTCTTCTTAAAAATTCTTTTAAGAGTTGATCGGAAAAGTGACCAAATTCTTAGTATTTGGTAAATAAATTTTAAATTGTTTTAAGAAGTAGTTTTTGGTAAACTAACTTTTTTATTGCAACAAGACAAAAGCATACCTAAATGGGTAATGAAAACATAGTTTTGATTTTATTCTTCGAATTTATAGAGAAAAAGTAAATCAGTTTTTAAACGCAACTCTAAGGCCCTTCTAAAAGCACCCTAAAAGTTAGTGATTTAACCTTTGCAAAACACCACAAATTACAATTTCCAAGGACAAAAACACAGAAGAAACTATGAAAAAGTAATCTCAAACTGAGCCTATGCACAACAGCATCAAAGAGCTATAGATATAAACCAAGAACAATAATGAATACAAGATGAAGGGGATGTCTCTAACTGAGGTATAATAATCTCAAAAGCTGAAACAAATATTCATGCATACACAACATATATATATGTACTAACAGAATTTCGATACTTACATGGAAATTATTACACAGAAAAAGAAACATAAAAAACCACCACCATAACAAATTCACACTATCCAGAATTTATAGTTATAGGTACATATTTAGTCTCTTTTCAATAAAATTCCAAAATTCCACCAAAACACACACACACACACACAATTTTGATTACTCAGAACATGAAAACCCACAATTTAGATTGGTTTCACATAAAAAAAAAAAACAGCAAATTAACAAATTTTTTTTAATAGATTACACCACCATATGACTAAATGCGGAGCTTTAGATAAAGTAAAAGAGATACCTTTTAAATTTTATATTACTATATTAATTTAAAATTTTTGCTGAATTTTATTAACTGCTGATGTGACAAATAAAATTTTTAAATATAATTAATTTTTAATTACATTATACTAACAACTTGAATTAAAATTTTCTTATTACGTTAGCCATTTTTCATTTATGTTAAAAACCTTTATGATGCTATTTGGTGGTGTATTTTTCAATATTCCATATTCATCGTTCGTTAAACTTAAAAAGAAAACAAAAAACATAAAAATATGAATTACATACTTAAAAAACTATATAATTACGTCTCCAAAGTGTGGATGTATATAATTTTACTTAACACACCAAATATTTTTGACAAAAAATAAAAGAAAATACTTTCGATGTGCAACAAAACAATTATTTATATAAAAATATTAGAGCATTAACATCATATTACTTTAACAGATTCTCTAAAGTACAAAAAAAGAAAAGGATTTTATCTCTATTTTATAGTATTTTTATTTTTAATAATTTACATCAAATTATATTATATATTTTTTAATTTATTAAAATATTATTTTTTATGAAGAAAAGTGTAGAAAGGAGTGAGAAGGATAAATTAGAGTGGTGAAATCAAGTAATGTGATATAATTATTCTTTTATCTATGATGAATGTATCCTTGTTAATCAAATTTTGGTAAACATACTTCCAATTATCCATTTTAATTATCCATTTCAGTTAACCATTAAGTAATATAATATGGAACAAAAAAATAATAATACTTAATTTTTCATACCTAAAAAAAAATCACTTTTTTAGAGAACCGGCAAATGCTCTTACAAGTTTATAAGTAGTTGCATGACTCTTATACTATGCATATTCATACGTAGTAATAAATTATTGGACATTTTAAAGTTTACAATTTTTTTTAAGAGCATTTAACATATAATAATTTAATAAGAATATTATATCATTAAATTTCTAAAAGAAATATTAAATTATTATATTTTAAAAATTTTTAAAAAAATTGTGTCATGTCAAAATGTCAAATAATTTATGACCAGATGAAATATTTACTTTGTGCATCAAATAAAATATTTCCACTTACTAATCAACCCTATAACAATAATAAAAATAATAATTATAACAATAATAAAAATGGTTAATTAAATTTCTGTCTGTTTGTTTTTTGTTGATTTAGGCTCATTTAAGCTCTCAAAAACCACAAATGCAAACCATCAAATTTTGTTTTTCACACTAAATGATGAGTATATTTATTGATACGTGCATAATTATGTATATAATACATATAACAAAATACAAGGATTGCGGCTGTAATTAAACCAAAATTATCCGTTACACATGTTTATTATAAAAAAAGTCAGGGACCAACGAGGTAAATACTATTTGACAACTGTACAGATACTGTGCACTATAAAAGCCGTCATATGTCAGCTGAAAAGATAGGTGAAAAGTTTCTCTCTCTACATTTAATACACATCTAATTGCTGTCATTAATATCGTATCTTATCCCATCTGAACCCTTTCTTACTTAAGTATCGGAGAGTCGGCGGACAGTCATCCCTGTCCGCACTTTCAGGTACTCGAGTAGATTCGAAGGACCTTCTGGAAGTAAACACTTTGTTCGTATTTTCTGACAGGTATCATTGGGGAGCATATATCCAAACCACATGCAGATATACACTCTTCATTTATGTATATCTCATAATTAAGTGGACTAAATAACAATAAAACCAAAGTAGTAAGGAGTAAATGGATAATAAAGTAAAAGAGAATTTTCCTAACATATTTATTGGCATGATCTCCAATATTAAATTTTTCTATAAATACTTCATGAATATTGTAGAAGGGTAAAACACTCCCTCCCAACTATTTTTATACACATTTCATATATATTTGATATAAATATTATATAGTGGGCTAATATTAAGTATTAGAGGATTCACAGATCCCGATTGTGTAACCTCTAGCGTAACGATTGCTTTGTGTATATAAGAATAAATTCCAAAAGTTGTATCCAAGTAATTTATTGATGATTCAACCAAAAAATTATATTTGATTTATTTTCAATACTTCCATATAATAGAAATCTGAGTTCTGTCACTATCCCAATTTGATAAGCAGTTTTGCAAAAGAGTCATCGTTCCCTTTTCTTTTTCAAAATCAGTAGGACAAAGAAAATTTTTAAACTCCATAGTTCGAACTCTTTTGCCAAATCTGTTGCATTTTGCTATTGATATATTCACCTGCGACCAATTTTTTTTTTTTTATTTCTTTTTAAACATAAAATAGAAACAGAAACAAACTTGATTCTTACTTGGATTCAGCAAATAATATAATTTTCTTATACTTTCTTGGTCGTAGAACTAAAGATGGATAACACTTTTTCTCTTTTTCGATAATTAATCAGAAAATACATGTTACTTGAAAGGAATATTTATATGATAATTCAGTTTAATTATGCCATTACCATATCATGATTGGGCTTTTTCGACATAAACTAATTCCGCATCTCAGATCTTTTTAGTTATGTTCGGCTCAAGTTCTTTCCTCCATATATAAACAAATTGCATCCTAATAATTTGGTCATTTAAATATATTGATACGACATTACCGAAGCTAAAATTTACTAAGTACCAAATTTGTATATTTCAATGAAGTTCATAAATCAAGTCTTGTATGTTAAATAGACCAATAGCTTCAGTCCAGTACAAGATACAACTTAGACGGGAGTTATTTTGTTGCTAACAGTTTAAAATGTTTATTGTTCTTTTCAGCAGATTTGTTATTCAATAATAATAATAAAAATAAAAATAAAATGCGCCAATGCACACATTATTAATTTTCTTTTTCTCAAGTCTCTCTCTCACAAAGTGCTGGACTTTGTACCATTTTTGCTGGACTTTGTACCATTTTTGTCTCCTCTTTCGTCCTGCGTAGTTAAAGCTTTTACAACAAACAATTTTTACTATGTCATATATATATATACTTATTGGTACATAATGCAAAGCTTGAAATGAATAAGAAACAGCCAATTCAAGACATAATTTAATAATATAGCATCCATGAAATTATTGAAATACATCAGCACCTCCATGCAGAAGCAGCAAGGATGGGTCTATCTTGCCACCCTAAGAGCAAGCAACCATTGTCCTCTGTCAAACGGTACCCATTACACGAATACAAACCCAACAATATCTTCGACTGAGTCACTGCGTTCGAACCCAATGCCACCGCTTTGAACCCTTTCCCTTCCATTATCTTCCTCCACTTGTCCAACCTCTCGTGTCTCATTACCCTTTCTACTCCTTCCGTTGCAACAATATTATGAATCTCCGGTGCAAAAATATATTGTTCCACCTTAGCCCTCTGAACTGAATCCAGTGGGAATGTTGCGTCTAACGAGTCGAAAATAGCTGAATAACAGTGTAATGCTTCTAGGAAACGGCCTAAAAAGTATGGGCCATTGTGGCTAGCTTCTTGCTCCACTATAGTCACCATATTTGGTGCTTGGTCCCTAATCATTGCTAGTAAATTCCCAAGGGAATTTCCAGGGACCCGGTGGAGCCTGTTGACCGAATTAACTGCCAAAGCCTCACCCACCTTTCTATTAAGCATGTGAGGTTTAAGGTCCTCGAGTCGTTCGCCGACTGGGTGGAACTCAAATGGGACATGCAGAGAGTGGGCCAATTCGGTCAAACATCTACCTGTTTCTCTTACAGCCTCATGGGAGGGCCCAACTCCTGTTATCCGCAGAAAAGGTGCCCCGCCAGGCCGAGCTGCCAGGGCTTGCATGAAAGCAGGCCATTGGTAGCCCTGGAGGATGTCGAGGTCAATCACGTGGACTCGCTCCTCTGCCTCGAAGGCTTCAAATATTGCTTGGTTTGCGGTGAAATGGGCAAACTTGATGTATGGGCAAGCTTGGTAGAGGATTTGGTAGATTTTGAGGATTTCTAGTGAATTAGGGGGAAATGGGGTGAAGGGCTTGGGGATTGTAGTGCTAGGTTTTGTGGCAAGTGTCGTGGCTAGTCTTGCACTAAGGGCTTCGGTGAAACAAGAGGCGACACGTTGCATTGAGTCGCCTAAGGGCGTGACCACACGGTTGAGGTGGTGGATATACCTTCTTGCTAGCATGTAGTCCTCTTTGGCCACTGCTTCGGCACAGGCAAGGAGGAGGTGCACCAATTGGAGCCCACTATCTTGATCCTGAGGATACATACATAAATGAAATGGCCATTAATTGGTATTGGGATTTTAAGGCTTGAAGGATGATGACGATGACTTTTACCTGCTCAGGTGCAATAGGATGAGGCACCAGCAGGCTCCGGCTAACATCCTGAAGAGACGGTGGAGTTGGATAACGTGGCAGCAGCTTCTGGCACTGTTGCTTTTCCTGCTGTCTCTCCTGCTGCAGCTGTTGTGATAACGATGGAATCACCACCTCGTCCCCCTCATAGATATCATTCTCTCGGGTAAGCTCCTGTGACCCACAAAAGCTTGAAGAATTGGGCAAAGACAAGCAGTCCAACAATGTTGTCACACTATTACCAACAGTATCGTAGCACTCCGACGATGAGCTCACTGCGTTATTAACTGGCAAATACGACAAGTCGTCAATCTCTATGTCATAGTTCCCATCCAAAAAACCCTCAAGTTCAAGCTGAGAAAGGCTCTCAGTCTGCATAAACTGATTATTGTTGTTATTGGGAGAGTTGAACACCCTATGCAATGGGCTGAGTCCTTTTCCTTTGTGGGCACTGCTGACATGTCCAAACGGAGATGGAAGCCTGGGAGGAGAGCACAACAACAAGCTCTGGCCCAGATGCATAGGCTGTATATACATATTAGGAGCCTGCGGGGAAGGAATGTTCCGCACAGGTGACGAAATCATAAAATCGCCTTCTAACAAATCAGAAAAATAAGGCTCCCATAAGGAATTATTAGGGGACTGGAGTTCAATATCTCCATCGAGTTCGTACTTGAGTGGTGGCAAGCTCGTGCTTGATGGGGCTAAGGTGCTGTGTTGTTCCAAGTTGGTTGTTCTAATCGTATCAGCTACGGAAGAATCAGTTCTTGAACATGAGTTGTCGGTCTTTAAGCTTCCTATCTCACTCTTTACAATCCCCATCTCATTTTTCACACTCCCCATGCTGCCACACACCGAATTTATCATCATACTTATAATTGCAAATTTAATTTAACACAGAGGGCACTTTCTCAAGCCCTCAGGATTTTTGTTATCTGTCTTAAGCTCTCTTTCTTTCGAATAAAAATATGGTTACCATCCCTCTCACACACAAGAGAATACTAGTGCTAAAAAGAACTAATTATAGTATAGAGAATTATGTCCCCTCTCTCTGCAATCAGCTTACAAGGGGATTGTCGTCTTGTACAAATTGTTTTGAAGGAAAAAACAGATATAGCGACAAAGCATGAACTTGTTTTGCATTTCTTGGAAGGTACTGAAATTGAACCGCCTCTGAGTTTAACCTCTACTGAGTTTAGTTTTTTCCGGAAATTAAAGTTGAAGAGCCAAGGTGTCTGATAATCTGAGCTCCCAAAATGAGTAGTATTCCTTCTGATCCGAGCTACAGCACAACTTTACTAATGATCATCCGAGGTCTTCTCCTTCCCCCACAGTCTGACCCCTCCACTATTCGGAGCTCACTTGTAA
>MKEJ01014128.1:0-17095 GCA_001753735.1 Embelia ribes
TGGCAACATTACCTCTATGGTGAGAAATTTGAGGTATTTTTCGATTATAAATCTGTCAAGTATGTCTTTACCTAGTGACTTAAATATTCATCAGAGGAGGTGGATGACATACTTAAATCAGTATAATTTCGATCTAGAGTATCACCCTGGGAAGGCTAGTGTGGTAGTGGGTGCATTGAGGCGTAAGACTCAGTGCACTCTAGCTTTTCTTGCAATGAATAGTAGGAAATGTTGAGTATGTTAAATGAGTTAGGTTTAGAAATGGTAGAAGCGGAGGATAGAGCAATGTTGTTTACATTGTAAATGCGTAGCATATTGATAATGAATCGGATGTGTATCATGTTCGTGTTTTTTCCGAGCATAGTCTTGATAGGTGGACCATTTCTAATGATGACAGATTACGTTTCCAAAATTGTCTTTTGGTGCCTATATCTATTCGAGATTAGGTACTTTGGAAATTTCATCATTCGTGTTTGGTGGTTTATCCAGGTGACACGAAAATATTTCATTATGTGTTTCGTCAATTTTGGTGGCTGATATGAAAAAAGATGTAATGGAGTTTATTTTGTATTGCTTGACATGTTAGCAAGTAAGGCTGAGCACAAGCATCCCGTTGGGTTGTTGCATCCGTTGTCCATTCCCGAGTAGAAGTGAGAGTGGATTACTATGGACTTCATTATGGAATTATCGAGATCGAGGCCCGGTTGCGATGCGATTTGGATTGTAATGGATCGTTTGACTAAATCTACTCATTTTCTTCCAATTCATACAACTGACTCAGTTGAGAAGTTATGTCAAATGTATATCGACGAGATTATCTGGTTGCATGGGGCTTCTATTTCAATTGTGTCAGACCGAGATCCTCGTTTTGTTTTGCAATTTTGTTCTAGTCTCCAAAGGGCTTTGGGGACTAATCTTTCGATGAGTATAGCGTTTCATCCGCAAACATATGGTTAATCAGAGAGGATGATACAACACTTGAGGATATACTTTGGGCTTGCATCCTAGATTTCAGCGGTGGATGGGAAGATCATATGAGCTTCATATAGTTCAATATAACAACAGTTATCATTCAAGTGTTGAGATGGCTCTGTTCGAAGCTTTTTATGGGCGTCCATATTGTTCTTCTATCTGTTGGATGGGGGTTGGTGATGGTGCTTTGCTTGAGCGGGAAATGGTACAAGAGAAGACTCGGAATGTCTAGATAATAAAATAGTGAATGAAAATGGTGCATAGACATTTCAAAAGTTATGCGGATGTGAGGAGACGTCCTTTGTCATTTAAGGTGGGCGAACATGTGTACTTACAGTTATCCCCAAAGAAGTGAATTATGAGATTCAACAAGAAAGGGAAATTATTGCCGAGGTATATTAGACCTTTTTTTATTCTCAAATTGGTTGGAGAAGTGGCTTATAGGCTTACGTTTCCACTACAGTTGTCAAGTGTTCATCTCGCCTTCCATGTGTCGATGTTAAGGAAGTATATTCAAGATCCATTGCATGTGATAAATTTCGATGAAAAAGACGTATCATATGAAGTAAAGCCAATTTGAATATTGGATACGAAAGAACAACTGTTGAGACGAAAGTCTATTTGACTAGTGAAGGTGTTGTGGCAAAGTGGTTCTAGTGAGGAGATGACTTGGAAACGTGAGGACGCAATGCATGCAAAGTTCTCGGATATCTTCGAGAATTCCGGTACATGTTACTTGTGTGTTGTGCATGCGAATTTTGGGGATGAAATTTTTTAACATGGGGAGGATGTAACATCCTGGAAATTCTAAGAATTTGTTTTTTTAATAAATAATGTTATTTTTTATTTAGCGTTGATATGTTGCATTAGCACACCAATGTGACATAAGTGTTGAAGTGTAGGCGTTGTTATATCGACATAGGATTTTACAAGATATTGCATTTTACGGGTATCAGCATATACATTATAGTACTAGTATAATATGCCATGTGTTGTAGAGAAATAGAAGGGTGTCGTGATATGTTATGAGGGACATAGGAGCTTGGTTTCGTAGTGTGAAGTGGATTGGATATGGTATTGTATCGGAGTTTGATGGTAGTTACATAATGTCAGGTAGATTAAATTTTAGGCACTTAAACAGCATTCCAAAACTTGCGAAACACTTTTATTATTGTCTAATGATTATTATGAGTATTTTTGGAAGTTATTGACCAAAAATATAGGCTTGGGTGAAAGTCCTATTGCTGTAGGTCCGATTGATCCAACTAGTTGTTGGATCGATCCAAAAGTTAGAATTAATTTACCATAGTAGTTGGATCGATCCAACTAAGTATTTGATTGATATAGGTGGCATGAAAAATCACTTTTTGGATTGTATTTCTTTTTTCTGATTCCGAAATTAAAAAGAGAGGGGAGGAGAAATAATTTTTGATACTTTGGAGCTCAGTTTGATCTATTTCCCTAGGGCGGATTCAAATTTTAGGTGAGGATTATTCATCTTTGAAGCTTAAAGAACGTTTTGAGCTAAGTCACAACTTTTGTCTCGCTTGTTTACTATTCTTCGATTTTTGTGCCAAGTTCATACATGAAATTAAATTTGTTATTCTTTATCCTCGTGTTGAGTAGAGCGTTTTCTCTCCTAGGTTTACGTTGATTCGACTTCCGTAGCTAGATCAAAACAAAGGGCAAAGAAAGAAGAATTTGGACGTTTTTTACTTATAGCTTTTAAGTGAATTCTAGCACATCTATAAGTACAAGTAGGAGCAATATATGCGTGACTTTATGTACGTACCTTTACATGTAATTTATGTGTTGATTTTCATGTTTTAATTATGAGTAGTGGATGTTAATTTCTTGTTATAGAAATTATTTGTGTTGAATAAAATATACACAGGTGTTGATAATGCATACATTGATTTATGTATCATTCATTCATAGGTTGATATTGCATTCTTCATGATATGGGGAAAAGCATTATTTTTGATAAAATGAGAATTTGACGGAAATTGATTTGAATGAGAAATTGGAAGTAAATTCAAAAGTGTTGAGAATTTTAAATGAGATTTTCAAATGAAAAATGTTGAAAGCATTGAATGTGTTGACAAGACTTAATGTTGAATATGTGTTGGAGCGACAAGCTCAAGTGTTGTTGAAATAAAAATGTGGTGTTGATTTCAAATCGAAGATTTTAATATATTGTTTAAGAAAAACGTGTCAAGTTGCATTTATTGGAGAATTGGGTCATTTTCTATTTTTTTGGAAAAAGTGTTGCCTTTTAGTGTTGAAAGCAAAGAGAAGGCTCGATACCTTACCGTGAAAGTTGGGAAGCCTATTCAAGGATATATTTTTACTATAATCACATCCTGCGACGAGTGCGGATTATAGACTTGTTGAGACACTAGTTCCCACCTTTTATGTGTCATGCTGGGTTGGTGTTGGTGTTGGTGTCGGATGGTGTTGAGTTTGCATTGCATAGATATTGTATTGCATATATTTTTATATGTTGGATTTTATATATATTGGTAGCGCATAGCATCATGTTTATCATGTTATTTTATAGGCTAACACTTATATATTTTTTTCTTATTTTGTATCATAATTGCGTTGTAGGTGCGGAAATGGGTAATGGAACTCGTTGAGATTACTTGGATGATTATGTGTATATATTTTTGGAGCTATAGACATTATAGTCATTGTGTTATAGCCTCATTATTCATAATATACATTATTTTGAGGCATAGTGTAGTAGATGTTGTAAAGATCTATTTTGGAGTATTTCTTGTTATTTTCTTAAGTGGCTAGTATTGAATTAGGCAAGAACATGTAATATATACTATTATGGTGTTGATCAAAGAAGCAATTTGTTGTTATTCTGTAAACTGTCATTTACTTTTGTATTGATATTGAACTGTATGCAGACTATACATATATTTAATTTGTGCACTTTAAGATTTATTATGTTGTAGAATAAGTTGGACAATTTGGAAGAAATAGTGTTGTTTCCTTTTTATTTTTTTTCGTTTAAAATCTATATTTTTCTTTTCCTTTTCTTTAAAAAGGGAAAACAACTTGTGTCACTGAGTTTTACGGTAGTCGGGACGCGACAAAGAAATATGAGAGAAAGAATATTGTATATAATTCCTTATAAGTAGGTAAATATGAAGTATAAATGCCAATTTTGTGATTCAATAAATTCTCATAATTTGAAAGTTTCATTTTTTGGCATATAAACATCACCTTTATAGCTCTACAAATTCTCACCTACAACAGATAAGCCTTTTAATTTTTTTATTAGTCAATTTTATTTCATATAATATGAATGAATTTTTTAATTTTTTATAGAATCCACTTTTAATTTATTTACAATAAAAAATTGGGACTCCATATGAATGATTCATGTCCTTTTATCAATTGTTAAAATTAAAAATTAATTTAATAAATATTTGGGAGTTATAAATTTGAAATATCAATTATTTGTAATTATGCATTTATTTGTAATGGCTAAAGGCATTAAGGATTTATATTCAAAATTGTGAGAAAATTGTAACTGACTTTTATTATGAGTAAATATCACGCATTCAATAGTAAGAACCCTACCTTTTGTTAACAAATATATTTGAGTGAATGTAATTTCTATAATGACACATGGTGCACATTGGCGCTTGTCGGAAGTCTAAGGTTGATGTTCTTCTTTTATATTATTGTATATTTTATTTGTAATGGCTAAAGGTGTTAAGAATTTATATTCAAAATTGTGAGAAAATTGTAACTGACTTTTATTATGAGTAAATATCATTTAGGTGGCGCATTCAATAGTAAGAACCCTACCTTTTGTTAAAAAATATATTTCAGTGAATGTAATTTCTATAATGACATATGATGCACATTGGAAGATGCCGCTTGTCGGAAGTCTAAGGTTGATGCTCTTCTTTTATATTATTGTATATGATTTGGCGTTTCTTATTTTTTTATTTTTCCTTTTCAGTTTTGATCCAAATTATTTATAAAATTTTTGTACAGTCATAGTTTGAAAGATCTTAATTTTATCCATGTGGAAAATAATATAATGTATCTTAAAATGTATTTAAATAGTATAAATAAGTTCAAATTCCAATATTTCTAACTTGAAGTACTATTAAACATATTTGTAAACAAGGATAGTGATTAAAAAAAATGCATAAAAAATTCTACAATAAAATTAATATTCAGTAATGTGAAAATGATTACCGGAGATATTTTTCAATTTTATATTATTTGCACTGAAATTTTAACATTGGATAATTGATGTTTTTAAAAAAAATCGAAATAGTGATGCATTTTATTACAGATTAAGAAAGACTTGTTATGATATACAGATAATTGATGGTCATGATATTTAAATAAACATCTATTTGTAATACGATTATGTGTAACTTATAAAAAGTATCCCCTTAGTAATGATATATATACTTCGTTGAGATCTATAATACATATCTAACTTTACTTTAAATATGTAAAACTCATGAAAGTTTTCTCATTTTATGTTCCAAAAATACAATTTTATGAACTATAAAATTATATTAACTTTTCACCTACTTAAAGAACGTAAAAGGATAAATAAGTAATTTGTTAGATTTGAGGCAATTAAAGCATTAACTACCTTACTCTACTAACAAAATCGCATAAATTAATGTTAAAATTGTATTTTAAAATCTAAAATATTTTTCAAATAAAGATAAGTGGACATGTATGTAAGTCATATAATTTTATTTTACTTACATGCATATAATTGTTTTTTGAATTTTTTTCTTGAATCTATTAAAAATAAAAAGTAGTATTTATTTACAAATTTGTATTTCATGAGCATGTATTAGAAAATAAATATTAATCATGGAGATAAGAGAACTACCAATGTATCCCAAAAAAAATATAAAATTTGGGAATTGACACGATGACAACTACTACTAAGGTGACAAGTAGCATGTTACATATAATTTTTTAATTTCTTTATGTTATTTATATAATTAATTATAATTACATTTTTTAAGAAGATTATTTACTTTATATCTATAATTTTGGAATATTCAAAAAAACTTTACTGCAATAATGATAAAATGATAGAAATGGTCATTATATTTTTGTTATTACAGGAATGAGAGTTATAAATTGAAACATAAATAACGAATCAATCACTCTTCTATTTAGATATTAAGAAAAATAACCAAACTTCGCACGATTAATTCCTATATTATGTTTAAAATATAGATATACTTTATTTATCCATCCTATTAATTGAAACAGTTATGCTGATCTCACATCTTATTATAGTATGATTTTACACAAATATTATATTAAAATATAAGCAGTAGGCCACACATTATATTCCAATAATTTCGATTAATAAATAACGGATGATTTTTTGAAATAAAGATGATTGCTTTCCTTATAAAAATGGCATACTCCTAGTACATTTGTAGTAATTTTTTCTTTTTGGTTGCACCAAATTGTTTCTTTATATTAATGTCAAATTGTATCTTCGTATTATTACGAAACCTATGTTAATCTTTGACTATATTTTTGTGTAGAATGTTTCATTTTTTATTTTTTTTAAGTGCGCCGAGTCTTGGAAATATTAAGATGAAAATTAATTAAAAAACAAATATGTAAGAATGTACTTCTTGTTTAAGAAGCCGCATGGTCTATTAACATTGGTCCTAAACATGATGAGCGTCTTTGAAATTTATCAAATGAATAAACATAAAAATAAAAGGAAAGTACAATTCTAAAGGCACCACACTACTAAAAGCACAACATCCATTCGACCATAAACGTTTCGAATGTCACAACTACATTCAACCTCCAGATGGTTGAATGTGTCATTAGAACAGTGGCCGACAACCTGCACTGTTCTTACTCTTTCTAACTACCTAATTTCCTCTTTTCACCAGTCGTTGACAAATGTCAGCGCCACCCTAAAGTCTAAACATGCTTATAAATTTCCAAAATCTTGAAGCCTCAAATTTACAGGTTAAGCTTTTCAAATTTTTTTTTTTCTTGGGAGAAATAAATGGATAATTTCGGAGGTTGATTTGTTTGGGGAAACCAAATTTGTGAGTCTGGGTTTGATTGGTTTATGATTGTGATTTTTAAACTGTAAATTAAGATGTGAACACAAATAGACAGGTGGGAGACAGCTGCTTCAGGTGTATACCACAGTTGCTTCATTCACATTTATTAGATATATAGAGAGAGAGATATACGAGTGGATCGCAATATAGTGCAAGAAAAAATTGCGAGAAGTAAAGTAACTTGGTTGGTTCATTTTTAAATGCTAACAAGATGCATTAACTTTTTGAGTTTGACAAAAATGTATGAGCAGGGTTAAAAATCATCTACCCTGGATCACCACGGCTCCACAAGCACATAAGAACATGTGGTTACAAACCAGCTCGTAGTAGATATATTCTACTTAGGGGGGTGGGTCCTCTTGTGCTCTGAAAGAGGGGTCCGGTAATGTATTACATGAGAAATTCTTTAAATTTTACTAATGACATTTATGAAATTTTCTAAGATCATTATGAAATTTTCTAAGGTCGGGGCTACAACACCCAATCCATCCCCTCTTGATCTGCCAATATTTAAACGTCAGTGGAAGAAAATTTCAGTCTATGATAATGCAATTGTCTTGAACTACATTTTGCTTCAATGCTCCTTCAATTCATAGATACACCAAATACGAATAAAAAATTTCAAGAGAAAAGTGTCACTCCGAACTTTTTCAATATATCCAGAAAAAATACCATTTCCATCACTCAACTTCCCCTACAATAGAGAGGCCATTGTAACACACGGCGATTACAACAGTTTCAAAACCCTTTAGACCGTGAATGAGCGAAAAAGAATAAAGATTAACGAATAGAATTACATAACCAATCATCAAAGATGACAAAGGAATAAAAGATCGTAGAGTTTTACACACTTTGACCACTCAAAATCTAGAAGCTACAAATCACACCATGCGCTGAGTCTGTACCAAATAATTGAAGAAAAATCGTGCCAAAATATCTCAATGCTTATACAGCAATTGGAGGGTCCTGCATAATCAGAGCAGTAATTAGCTAAGACCATCAGGAAAGAAAAAGGTCACTTGCAGCATCGTTTTGGTAGAATCTTATGCATCAATTTTATGATAGCCTAGCAATCTTAAGAAGGACATAGGGTTCGGATACATATATAGATACAGACACAGGACATGTCACTTGTAAAAATATGGAGATGCAGTTAAGTTGAGGATATGGTGTTAATTATTATTTTATAAGTAATATACATGCTGAAAGAAACTGGGAAAAAATTATGTCACTAAATTATGTAAATAAGTTCTCATAGAACTCTAGTCAATCATTTTTATATAATTGCACGTATCATGATACAATTTATATTATCTATTAACACAATCGATAATGATATCAAATTTCAGGGACATCCAATCTAATTGGCAAGTCATTGTTCTGAGATACGCCATATAGATTTTCCGTAATTTTTAAAACTTCAGAAAGAATACATTAAGAGACACGTCCAACAACTGTCTGAAACGTATTTCGAAGTGTCAGCCAATTATGCATGTATAATACGTGTCCAACACAGGCACATCACTCAATTTGGTGTCTACATGCTTCCTACCCAAAAAAATTTCAAGAAATAAACTGGGAAAAGCACCTTAGCAGTCAAATTTGATACGGCAAAATTCCATTTTTCTCTTGTTTTAGTACCAGCTACTTGCCCAGCCTTTGCCACTTTACTGAAAGCACCATTCAACCAAGCTGTTCCTGCAGTCACATACCTGACCCACCAACCAAAACACAGAATATGGGCTCTATGAGATACAACTAATAATTTCTGCTCCTGTCGAAAATAAATAACACGAGTCGTAAAGCAAGCCAAATGGCCTAGGACTTAGGTACAGTTTGACAATGCTGGTGAATTTCTCTAAGTTGCTTGTAAAAGTTGACTGTAAAAGCGGGTGCTATAGTAGTGTTTGCTAAATAAATGATTAAAATTGCTTTGGGAAATAGTGCAGTATTCATTAAAAGTGTATAAAGTGATTTTGGCTATTCTTGTAATTATTAAGATTGAAAAGGCATAATAATACAAAAGCAACCCAAAGATGCTGTTAAAAACAATCCATATAAAGCAGAAGCAGATGTTGAAAACCATTCCTTTTCTTTCAGCAAATACCACTACTTGATTTTTATTGGAAAAGAGAGAGAAATAAGTCCTCAAGAAACAATACCAACCTACTTTTACAAGGTCCACCTACTGTAAGTGTGTATGATTTACATCCCATTTACATTTTTTTCTTTTTATCAATAATAACAAACCATCACTCCCTCTACAAATGTGAGAAACGCTTCAAAGTGCATGAGAAAAAGCCCTTTTACTATCGCCATCCTTTCATTATCTCATTGAAAGCCCATCCGATATGATGGGTTTTAAAATTCATTGTCCTGTGTATAAGAAAAAATGTTGTATAAAAAAAAATGGAAACAACAACAATCCAAATTCCAAGAAATGAGGTTGAACAGAAATGAAATCTGATATTTGCAGCTCCAAACCTATCTCACACTCTACATTAATTATTTGTTCCATTTCCAGGAATATCACATTATCAGCACTTGGATAAGGCGTGAGCAGTTGCCTCTAAAAAGTGATTGCCGATAACTTAAGCTATAAATATAACTTAAGAAACACCACAGATGGATAGAGTATGTTCCATACCTGCTGGATTTGACAGAAGATCCCGTGTCATGCAATTTCCTATCCGCTGCCATCAATGCAGCCATAGTTTTGTCCGAAATTTGAAGCTTCTGATCCACTGACTTCACTTTCTCGTTCACAACTGATATCCCGACTGTGAATTTCTCTGAGAGACCAACTTTTCTATCAAAGGATTGTACTTTAGCAGATGCGTTGGCTCTCAATTTATGTTTCTCATCGAATGCTTTAGCCTTGCTCACAGCATCTTGTCGTATAGCTGAACCTTTTGCAAGCATACTGGAAACCACATCTTGGGCTTTGCTTACATATACTCTTCCATTGGTGGGAGAACTAGACTTCGCCTATTAGCAAAACAAAATATTATATATCATCAGATACATATGAAAATCTATGTAGAAACTAACAGTATTATCCACTAAAAAAGGTAGTAACGCAGAAAATTCAGCATATTGGGCATCTCTGAAGATGTGATATTTCACAAGCCAATCTTCACAAGGGCTTCACTGCCCCAGAATCACGTTTCTAAGAAGATATTTCGTTAATAGACCAGTGATGTTAAATCATATACCTCAAAATTTGGCAAGATATGCTCGGGAGACACATTCGCAACTTCATCTGCAATCTGTATTTCCTGAATAATATGTAAATTAATCTCATATATATATATAATGTATCAGAAAGACTAGGAAAGATGTAAATAAATTAGAACATTAAGTTACCCAACTCTCCGCTTTGGGAACATAGTCCTTTACAGCAGTAATACTGACTATCTGGTCCACAATCGTCGCTCCCTGCACGATTGAAAAGAATAAAAGATGAAATCAATAATATAGATATGGGGCTACTGATCACAAGGAGGTTCACATTTTCTACGGAATGTGCAATTAAAAATTGAATCCAATTGCCAAAAGGAGTTATATTTTAAACTATAGAATATGCTAGATGATCAAAATCATGAGCACAAAACTACAAGGGAAAGGAGATGTTATCATCCACAATTCTCAAACAGTTTTGTTGAGATTGCATTCTGAACATACAGAAGAAAACTAAGAACCAGCTTAACACACAACTTTAACCTTCATGGTCGCTTCATTCTCTTTTTTGTGCCCTACATTATGTGGGCAATAACAACTGAACGACACGAAGCAAATATTTTTAGTGAATTTATGAACCAGGCAAGATGATCTGGAAGAAAGTACAATGAAAATGATGAGGTTGATACATGAGAGAAGTTGGTGAGATTAGGTGCTCTAGCGCGAAGTTCTCAGGCAACACAAATAAGATAAAAACTATGAAAATTGACCCAAGACCACATATGCAAAAACCCAGCTTTGTTAAGGGTCAAACTTTTCAACAAGACACATGCTTCATATTTTGACAATCTCTAAAACCAGAAATCCAATAAATCTCCACAATATGTTTCTAAAGAAGAAATCGTGTTTGTAGAAAAGCTAATTCGAAGACAAAAAGGGTCAAAACAATGTTCGAACACAAGCTGTCTGCATATATCTCAAAAATTTGAACTTTTTGGATACCCAAGCTGTCAACACACCTTTTGTACAGGGTGTTGATATCCAAGATTGTATATCGACAGTCTGGCTTAATAGGGTGTCGACAATCTAGTTCTATTCAGAATTTCGCATTTTGGCGAGAAACGTATGCTGATTTATTTTCCCATCTTATAACATTAGCCTCAGAACACTTTTATATCAGCCTCCTTTGAGATAGCGAGAGATAAAGGGATGGGTACCTTGACCAAAATTCTTAAATCACCAGTGATCAGTCCCTCTCCTCAACAAATCAAGACTAGAATTGAGTTCTCTTCGTTTACATCTTCTGGCATAACTTTCTTTTGAGTTCCTTGACTTGTTCTTGATCTCGCCCTCAATCACTAATATTGATATTGATTGTTAGTGTTTGTAAGACCTTCCATCATTATTGATTGTTAGTGTTAGGGGTGAGCAAAAATTCCCGATTCCCGAAACCCGAAACGAAATACCGAAGCAAATTTCCCAAAAAAATGGTTCGGTTCGGGATCGGGATTTAAGTTTCTAAATCTTCGAGTAGCCGAAATTTTCGGTTCAGTTTTCGGGTATCGGTTTTCGGTTCGCGAAATTTTTGGGTATTGATTTTCGGAACCGATGCACACCCCTAGTTATTGTTCGTATGACCTTCCATTGATGATTTTCTCTTCGATTATCCACAAGATTTTGCTGCTGCTTGTCAAATCCTACATGGTGATTTCTAGGTTTACCTACACGCTACACATCCTGCGCACGCTTGTGAGGTAATACCATACATTTCTTGTGGTTATATCACAATTCACTATTCGCTGTTTAGATATTTTTCTTCTTGTTAATCTTTCTTACAGGCCAAAAAAAGGAGATAGGTATTGGTGGTCCCGCCGTACATGGCTAGACAAGAAGTGGAGTTTACTAGAGTAGAGGTCTTAAGAGTCTTAAATTTCTGTTTTGAGAAATTTTTGTATGTTACTTAGGGCCGTTTGACTGGGAGTTGCTTAGACTATATTTAGCTGTTTGATTCTTTTCCGCTGCTTTTGCTAATAAGTGGGCAAACTGTTTATGCTCTTGTGTTAGGGTTTATATCGGTTATTTGGAGATTCATATATTGATTTATGTACTAGTTTATGAAGATTAGCTGATTTATATTGTATTGATGTTATTAGTGTGCGCAGGATGTGTTGGATATTGGGGCATGACAACATATCATCCGTCAAAGACAAATAACATGCAATATATTCCTAGGTTGATAGTCTTCTCATTACAAACAGAAGAACAGAAAGAACCTTTAGAACACAACTCACTTTTTGCATGATACAAAGAGCCATAGTTAGCTTTAGGCTTTAGCAATAGCCAATACCATGAACTATTCTTGGAGTTTAACATTACATATGTCTTTTGGAGTTTAATATGAACTATTTTTGGAGTTTAACATTTTAATATCTCTCTGTCTCTTCCCTCTCCCCTCTTTAATCAAAACATCCCAAGAAGCCCAAGAAAAAAAAATTACATTCAAGTTACCTTTTTCTTGGGAAAGTTCAATGTCCAAATACCTAGGCAAATAAGCTGGCATATTTTTAAGCCCAATAAAAGATGAGCCATCAAACACACAACAACTTGTATAAAACAATAAAAAAATTTAAAAACATAAACAAGCCCATCAGTTATATCAATATAAATCAAATAAACAACAAGCAATGCTGGTATGGCTGCAGCAGTTAAGCAAATAAGTAGGCATCTTTTCAAAGTCAAGAAAAAAGCTATGGTAGAAAGCACAACTATCTTTTTTCGATTTTCTAGGCTTGGAAGTTGAAAACACTCAGATTTGAAGCTCATATACCAAATGCACTGTAACTTGCAAGCAATAAGACTGAGCTTCATAACCGTAACAAGCCAATAAGCTATATCACAATATAATTTACATAAGCTTGTATAAGCAGCATAAGAAACCAAAACAAGCTCATCAGCTCTATCAATAAAATGCACATTAACAACGAAGCAGTGCTCATCTGGCTGCAACTTTTGAGCAAATAAGGAAGCCTCTTTTAAAGGCTAGAAAAAACATGAGTTAGAAAAAACTTCTAGCTTTTTATGATTTTGTAGGCTTTGAAAGGTGGAAAAGGTTCACATTTTAAACTCGGATACCAACTGCACTGAACTTATAAGTAATAAACCTGAGCTTAAAAAAACTTAGAAAGCCCATAAGCCATACCACATTGTAATTTACATAAACAAACAAATTGAGGAAGTACCGATAACAACAATGCAATTTCGAGAGCTTTCGGATCTTTGAACGTCACGAATGCAGCCTTCGATTGCCTCAAATCACTGCAGCACAACATTTTAGCACAAAGATGGTCAAACCAATAGCCCAATTGAGGAACAAGAAACAAATCAAATAAAGTAACTAAATTACACATGGTTAGCAAACACTCAAATTATTGCCCTTCAATATTCTACATAATATTGAAGAAAACCCTTAAGTTATCCGAACAAATATGGAACTTAACTAAAAATGTTCATATTTTTTGCACATTCCATAACATACTAGTAAAATTCACCATTTCCCATTAATTTTGTACGAAAAAGTCGTATTGAACCGTCAGTATAAAAAAAAAAAGAAGCATTTTTCGTCATTTCGTATTTTAGTAACTGTAAAATTAAACAAAATTAGAGCAACCAACCGGCAGATCTCAATGTGCTCAATCTCCCCTGAGAAAGAGAAGAACTCGTGAATTTCTCTCTCGCTAGCTAGATCTGACAGGTTCCCCACTTTTACTGTTCTTGCCTACAAAAAAAAAAAAAACATATATACATATACTCAATCAGTATATAACAAAATAGATAGATCTAATCAAAAGTGCATTTTGAAACAACTCACCTCCATTAGAAAACACACACACTCTCCGTCTCTCTCTCTCTCTATGTACGTGTGTTAATCGAATTTGGATGCAGTTGTCTGTGTTGGGGAAGAGAATTGCAGGGTGGGAGAGACTCGGAGAGAGAGAGACAGACAGAGACAGAGAATTTAGGAGGAGGAGTTTATAAAAGTGCTCCTCGCTTTTGAAGTAATTACGAAAATGGTACCCACAGTTTCAACAATAGCTCTATATGATATCCATATTTCAATTGTAACATTGATAGCTCCAACATTTTGATATAAATATTTTTCAAATCCCATACAAGGAGTCTTTCTCAAGAATATTTTAAAAATGTTGGAATAATTATGTATATCGTGTGATAAATGCCAATGAATTTTGCCCTAATCTTACCTAGAAACTTATGGTTTTGTTTAAGGGTGTACATATATAGGTTAAACCGAAAAATCAAACCGAACTGAATCCATTCAATTCAATATTTTTGAATTCGGTTCAGTTTGATTTTGTAAAATTAAAAATTTTAGTTTTTCAATTATATCAATTAGGTTTCGATTTCCATATTAAATTTATCGATTTAACAGAACCGAACCAATTTTATTTTTAAAATAAATTTATTTATTTTGGCAACGAATCTTGATAGATATATGGGTATAAATATTTTGTTTTTATTTTTATTTTTTTTAATTTGGTTTTCGATTTGGAACCGAACCGAATCAATTTTTTTCTATTCAAACCGATTCAATTTTGAAAATATATTTTGGTCAGTTCAGTTTTATAATTATGCAATTCGGTTGGCACAATTTTTTCGGGTTCAGTTTGGTTTGGAACTGAACCGATCGATGACACCCCTAGTTTTGTTAGAAACAATTAATATTTTAACAAAAATAATTAATAGTAGATTTACCTTTTAGAGATCTATGTAGCGGTTCACCGGATATTTCTAGAAAGTAAAATATTGTTGTGTAACATTTATATCCAAAATTTCTCTGTTGATAAATTAATTGACATATTTTAAAAAAAATAGTATGAATGCTCTAAACTCATTCTAAATTATAAATCAAATCAAATGACTAAATAGTGATTCAGAGAACTAAAGCAGTTATTTTACAATCACTTATACAGTCATTGTCTCCAATTTTTACAACTCTAGAGCCAAATTTGTACATTATTGTAACATTTGGGAACCGAATGGTCAGATTTTCAAACTTCAGGGACGTTTGGACATTGTTGCTTCAATTTAAACTATGTGGAGCAAATACAACTTGAATCCAAACTATGGGGGCCACTACTGTAGTTAAACCGAAACCATTAGCTGGCGGGCTGTTATTCGGTGGGATTTGTCCGTTTCCCTCTTTTGACTTAACGAGGAATGTATTTGAAAATTTTAGCTATCTAAAATTTAAATATATTCAAATAAAAACGCTATCAAATTTTTAATCAACAAAACTTAATACAAATATAAGCACCTATAGAGAGAACACTATCGAAATTTCTTTTGTAAGGACAAATTTCTCACATATTCTAAAAATGATAAGAGCATTCACACTAGCTTTTCTCATTAAATTTTTAAATTTCATTTTCTAAATCTTTAAATATTATTTTTTAGAAACTCTTTTCTCTTACAAAATAGAAATTGATTATTTTCAATTTTTCTAAAATTAATTTTCTGCATAATTAATTTGATAATATATACATACAAAAGTTTTAAAAATTATTTTTAAAATATGTTGGTGTATGTTTTATATGTTGGTGGAAAAAATTTATTTTTAATAGAAAAATGATGAATAGTAATATTTTTATTTGGAAAAATTATTGTTATAATTTTAGAAAATTTTTAAAAATTGAAAAATTAAATTTATATAATTTCTCTTTATTTTCTCCGTTTACGTTCTATTTGAGAAAAGAAAAATGCCTAAGACTTGTGTAAATGCTCTAATGCAGGTGTTTTAAAAGATATTAAAATTGCTTCCAAATTTTGAAATTAAAGTATGATTTGTACTTACTATTCAATTGATTTTTGACATGAAAGAACAGAATTGGCCATCGTGCCAGCAAAATGCGACCAGATCTAAGTCTTTCAAAAACTATTAAAAACTTGTCCAAATACATTATCACGCCCAGAATCCCTATAAATCCGGAAACGTAAACTGAAAAAAATATATATATAACAGTAACTAATCTCATACCGACATTCTGTCATAATACATATAAATGGAACATAAGTATCTAATATGACAATATCATCATAATAATAGATACATAATAAATGATCCAGGCAGCAACATCATGTTGCAAATACATAATGTCATCGAGCTGCATGCTTGTACAAAATAAAAATAAAGTCAGAACTAAACCTCAAGTCCAAACTCTGAACACCATCAGCTCGAAACCAGCTCCACTCTAACACTATTCTCCACCAAAATTATGTCTGCTCCTCTAGCAAGTCAGTACCACGATCTGACCCTACATCACCATGTGAGTACATATACAAACGAAAAAGATGTATTTGTCAAATTATAAACCAAAAGATAAAGGGGAATCTACAAAGTATGAACTAGATGTATGCACTTGCAATTCACTGAAAACCCTCATGCTCCCATCTACAACGTATGCTCATAAATTCTAAATAACATTATGGTATGTTTGCAACATGCGTTAAAACCTAGAAGTTATCCTGAGATGTACCACTACAAATGGTGACATATATTATGTAACAGAGCTACAAGTAATGCGATAATTGCATGTAATAAATACTAAAGTATACCGTGTATTAAGGTATACCAACTACCCCCAGATTCCAGAGTGCTATACATCAAATGACCAAAGTGGAATCACGTAGACATCCCATGCCTCCGACTACGAAGACATCACACCGCATACCTTTGCTATGGTTTGCTACTAACTGTGACGCAACCAAGCCCCCTTTACCCACGGTATCGCAACTACTAGTAAATGAGTAGGCCTTTCTTG
>MKEJ01014135.1:0-18563 GCA_001753735.1 Embelia ribes
TCCGTTGACCTTCTAGGAATAATGGTAAACTGTGACCAGGATGAGCGGGCCACCAGCAATGGGGAAGAGAGAGAATCAAGGCAACCAAGAGAGAGAAAATTGTGGCAACAGAAAACCTTTGAATCCGAATGCCTCGGGTCTTGGTCTCCTAATAATTTATGTGTTATATTTGATGATAGTGATGTTGATATATACGAATTGTTGATGATATGTTGTTGATGATTTAGGAAAATGGAGAAGAGTCTCAGTATTTATGGAGAACTTATAAAGCAATTATAAGATAGTAGGTCATTTTCCTTGAAAGTAGGAAATCATGGTATAGTTGGCACTTGAGAACGTGGTTTAGTAGTTTAGTCTTCCGTAGTAGTTGGTGGAGCGTTTCCCCACTTCCCGAAGGCGCTTGACTTTCTCTCTCTTAATCTGTTGAGGCATGTTACTTCGACGAACCCCTTATTCCATCCTCCAATCTGTATGCCCCTGATGATCCCATTCTAAAAGAGGGCTAGGTCCTGCTACTAACATCGGTTGCTGATGTAGATATAATTCAAGTATAGATGAGTTGTGCTAAGGTGACTCCCAATGATGAGATTTCGATAAAAGGATTAAGATATCTTCTGATAATTAAGTTCCGCTTTAGACTCCGCAGAGAAGGTTGATATGTTTTTTGAGAATTAAGCTCTGCTTTTGGTTCCACAGAAAAGGCTTCGCTTTTAGGCTTCGCAGATCAGCTTTCGCTTTTAGGCTCCACTTTAGGCTCCGTGGAAAAGGCTCCGCTTTTAGGCTCTACGGAGAAGGCTCCACTTTTAGGCTCCACGGATCAACCTCCGCTTTTGGGGGCTGAAATTCCTCCCAATGAATGTCTTATATTTCTCTAGTCAAAACTCAATATTCAATTTAGAGTCAACATTCATATAGATTAATTTTGTTCAAGTACCTACACATATCAATTAGTATATTAAGAGGTACAATTGTAAAATTTTTATATTCTACCTTATAATGGTCAAATATATTGTAAGCCTGATTTCAAATGCATTCAATTATACAAACCTTTAAAAGACCCAAAAAATACCAAAATTCCAATTTAACTTACTCCAACTACTTACTTTAAAAAAAAATTTCCCATTTAATCAATTGAAAATATTCCAAGCTTAATTACCTAAATTCTAACTAGATCAATTAAAAAAAAAATCAAACAACATGATAATGCACTAAATTCAGACAAAAATATAAATTCAAAAAAATGTCAAATTAAAAAATTGCACAATTTAATTAAGGGAAGAGGGAAGTGATAGTTAGCTCCCAAACAAAACAAAGCCAAATCACCCAAAAGTATTTGGAATCCCAATTATTATCGAAAATTTAAAGCCCCAAATAGAAAGTTCCTTCCGATAAGCCCTACACAAAACACCAAAGGACACTCCCTCTCTCTCTCTCTCTCTCATATCTCTGCAATGGCGGGAAACGGGTCTACGGAGCAAGAGGAGGAGAAGGACAGTCTATACGAAGCATACAACGAGCTGCACGGCCTAGCTCAGGAGCTTAGCGGGACGCCGTTCGAGGCGCCGGCGGTGCTGGTGGTGGGCCACCAGACGGACGGGAAGAGCGCGCTGGTGGAGGCGCTGATGGGCTTCCAGTTCAACCACGTCGGCGGCGGCACCAAGACCCGCCGCCCCATTACGCTTCACATGAAGTATGACGTGGCGGCGGAGTCGCCGGTCTGCCACCTGTTGTCTGATTCGGAGCCCTCTCTCTCTCATCCCAAGTCTCTCCTCGAGATTCAGGCACCTCTCTCCCTCTCCCGTTCTGTTGAATTTGTATAAAGTCAAAGAGCATTCACGTTTGTATTTATATTTTCTGAATGGTTTATGGAGATGCTATTGTGAAAGTTATTATTATTAAAATAAATGTTTGGATTAGAAATTTATTATTTTTGTATGTTAATATTTTCAATGAATGGAATGGACTTTTTATAAAGTATATATATATATATATGCGCAATTGGTTTCTAGAAAGTAAGGCTTAGAAATAAAATGAAAAAATGCAGGTGTAAATGATCTAAAAGGTTACCCTTAATATTGGCTATTCTGGTGTAATCATATACAAAAGTTTAAGATATCAGATGATTTTAAAACTATTTCTCAATTTCGGGGGAATCAAATCTCTGAAAGGTCAATAAATGCAGATAAATAGGTGGAGTCAATAATAATATTTTAATTTAAACAAACAAACAAAAAAGCCAAAATATGTTAAATTTATTCCAGAAAGAATTTTTTAATTAGCCCATCACTTACTCCCGCTCTGTTATTTGGTATTTCATATGGTGTGTTTAGAGGATATTTCTGCGTATTGTGCGTCTGATTTTGTTATCTTGAAGTATGAAATCTACACATGAATGCTGCCAATACATGTGGTGAACTGGTGATGCTATGGTCTGATGAGATGCTTCGGTTGTGACTAATGCCCGAATTTCTCTGTTTAGCTCATTATTTTCATATCTTGAAGTGTTCATGCTTCAAATTTCACTCCACTCAGATGATCCATGTACATCCCTTCTCTATTTTCCACTCATTTGTGACTAGTACCTTGTTCCATTTAATTCTCTCCTATCTAGATTACACTTTGGATATTTGATGTCTTTCTCTTTATACATGGTCTTAATTCCGGGGATGGTTACAGTAGATATCTTACAACTCAAATCCCTATTCTTTTGAGCAAGTTCCTCCACCACCACAAACTCCAGTTAAATTTAGGGAATATTGACGATCTCACTAAGATGCAATTTCAGTAAATGGAAATTACTGATCTCATCTTTTATGGGACCTAATTATTGCCTATTACCCATTTGGGGAATGCTCAGTGCCAAAGTCGCTGAATGGGTTAAGTCGCCATTCCCTAAAATGGATTATGTAATGTACTCTATGAGTTTAGGGTTTTGATTATTATTATTATTATTATTGTTATTATTATTTTTTTATAAGGAAAGATTAGGTTTAGGGGATTTACACAGTAGTTTTTGAGTTCAGCCTTTTTGCTTACACATTGTTGCACATTTGAATCATTACCTTTTAATGTGAGTCCTCCTCCTGCTTTTTGGCTTAAAAGAGAGAGAGGTTTTTTTGCAGATGAACCCAACTCTTTTCCTCAGCTTGAAGAAGCTAGCTTCTGCACTCAAATACTGCAGTTGAACAATCACTTAATATTGTATATTTGAACTGACTAGCGTAGACTTCTTTGGTAGATTTACTGGTATGACAAATTGGTCTCATTTTATCTGGACAACTTGCTTCAACAATCAATCCGAAATTCTTTTGATTGCAAGTACCTAAATCCAAACACCACGTTATGCATTTGGAACTCTTTTGTTAGCTGTTTGACCTTTCATCTCAAACAGGCATACATTGAAGCTGAAAACAAGAGGTTAGAGCTGGAGCCTTGTCAATTCTCTGCAAAGGAGATAATAATTAGAGTAGAATACAAGCATTGTCCCAACCTCACCATTATAGACACTCCAGGTCTTATTGCTCCGGCTCCTGGTCGAAAAAACCGAGCTTTGCAGGTTAATTTTCATGCTTATGTATATGCCATTTTTGTCTTCGTTGTTTAGCTGGTTGATCTTTACGACTTAGATCGTATATGTGGCAGGGCCAAGCTCGTGCAGCAGAGTCTCTTGTGCGCGCTAAAATGCAGCATAAAGAGTTCATTATATTATGCCTTGAAGATTGTAATGACTGGAGCAATGCCACAACACGAAGGGTGGTAATGCAAGTACGTGGTTTGTGTTACTAGTGCTTTATTATGTTTTTAAACTGTGTAAGCGTAATAGCAAAAATATTCTGAAAAAGTGCATTGCTGTTAAGGTGTGAACCCTGTACTTAATCCATAGGCAATTGAATGTTGTGAAGGAAGTACCTCATAATGATGAAGTACTTCTTAATTACTGAAACTGTGGCTACTCTTCTTCCGTAAATGGTCTAGAATAGCGCCTTTGGCTACTGAAGCTGCTGAACTTTTCTCTTATTTGGATTCTGAAATTGGTTCAGTTTTTATCCTTGTTATATGCAGATTGATCCTGAGCTCTCCAGGACGGTCATCGTCTCCACAAAGCTTGATACAAAAATACCTCAGTTTGCCTGTGCCTCAGATGTGGAAGTTTTTCTCTCACCGCCTTCTTCGATACTTGATGGTTTTATGCTAGGTGACACCCCTTTCTTCACATCTGTCCCTTCAGGAAGAGTTGGCTCTGGACATGATTCTGTTTATAGATCAAATGATGAGTTTAAACAGGTATTTTCATATATCTTAAGGACCTTTATAGAAATTATTTGTCCTGATACTGCTAGAGAAACCAAATAAACAAATTACTCCTCTGTTGGTCATAAAACACCATGGCATGCTGTATGCGAAAATTAAGTGGTGAAAGTTTAATCAACTTTTACATCTGGATCCTATCACACGGATTTATTTTTAATGCTCATTATAATTAATCATACTCAGCTGAACTAAGTTCTTTCTCAATCAATTGAGAGTGTGTACATGGATCTGCTTTTAACCTTGTTGAAGGACCATTATGATAGTAGACAGCGATTTAGTATGCCTTGAGATCTTTACATCAATTATGTATGCTAAAACATGTTCCTTATTCGCCTAACATGTGGCTTAATCATGGTACTAGATTAGTATCAAGGTTCAACACTATAAGGCAAAATTTAGCCATTGATTTTAGTTTCTGGTGTTTGGGTTGTTTAGGTGGTCAATTTCTGTGGCTTCAGCCTCTTCAACTTATTAGGATCATTTGCAGTCTTGCTGTTGATATGTGAAGTAGATATTTATTTGGAACTTGATTGATTCTTGTTGTAGGCCGTCTTACTAAGAGAGATGGAAGATATTGCTTCTCTGGAAGCGAAGCTAAGTCGTGCACTCTCAAGGCAGGAAAGAAGCCGAATAGGTGTTAGCAGCCTCAGACTATTTTTAGAGGAATTGCTAAAGAAAAGGCAAGTTATGAAATTTTACTCTGAAGTCTGGATGAATTATTTGTTGTTTGCTTTTATTCACACCTAGGGATGGCAATTGGTTTAATCCAATTCAAACCAAACCAAGAATTAAGCAATCCAATCCAAATCCAAATTCAAGTATCTTTCAATCCAAACCAAACCATATCCAAAATACTTGCAACCCAATCCAAAGCAAAATAAATCAAATCATCAACCAAACCAACTCAATCCATTTCTCCATTTCTCATTTCGATAGGATATAAATTTCTGTTACAGTAACTTTGAGGGTCTGAATTTACTCCAACTTTCGATGTAGAGTTGCTAATCAAGTTACTTGTGGTCTCCGACTAATAATTAGTTCATCCAGCAAAATAAATAGTATACATTCCCTATCTATTCCATCCATGAGAAATTGTTGTACAACTAGTTCTTCTTTCTCCACTTTTCAAAATCTAATTCCTTATTATCCGTTATATTAATTTTCTCTTACCTACAAAATATATTTGTTAAAATAAAAAAAAAACTCTTTAACACAAATTTTATTTTCTCATATTTCATTTTCCCTTGTAAGTGAACATTTGCTTGTCATTCAGTAACATAACAATAAAAATAACAAATTATTAAATTCGTAATATTTTTTGTTTTAATATTTATAAAAAAGTTGTTTTTTTTAATTGCCCACAATATTGTAGCAATATAATTTTCACATCTATTCTTGGAGTCATGTTTTGGAACTTTGTGTTATTTATACTTCTTACAATATTTATCCCTTTAACTTTCTTTTTTTCTATCAATAATTTCGATTAGCCTATAAAAATGCAAATAGCTTATTTATATTCGTAATTTTTTATCAGCATTTTTACTTTAACATTATAACAATTTTATGGAGGAACAATGCATGCAACAATTATAATATTTCTTATCAATACAATAATCTATAACTCTATATCTATAATGTTACTACTATTATAAAATTTAATATTATTAATTTAGTGGTTATTTAGATGTTAAAAAAGGATAGAGGGAGACACATTAAATCAAAGCAAAGGTAGAGATAGCATTAATGCACAAATTAAATCGTTCTTGATTAGATATTGAAGTAACATGTTTGTGGAATGATACTGAACGTAGCAAACTAAAGGAAAAGAAATCCTATTACATATTGTGGATGGTGTAAAACCGAACCAACAACCAAACAAATCCAATCCAAACCAAAAACCAATTATTAGATTTAGGATTGGTTCCAAATCCAAACCAAATTTATTTTTAATTCAATCCTAATCCAATGCAAATACATTTGGTTTGGATTCTTTTTGGATTGAAATCTCCAATCCAATCCAATTGACATCCCTATTCGCACTTGAAAGTTTTTATATTTTTGCTTGTAGGTATATGGACAGTGTTCCACTGATCATTCCACTACTTGAGAAAGAATATCGAAGCGCGATTAGAAAGCTGAATGAGATAAATGAAGAACTCAGGTTTGTATTTTGATTGACTTTCGTGGTTTTCATGAGGAAGTTAAAGAAAGGTAGCTAATGACCTTTTAAAAGGAATAGACAAACCAAAAACAAGAGGGAGTGACGAATAGGTGCTTTTCTTCTTCACTTTCTTCCAAATCCATATTTTTTCTTTTGTTATAGATATTCTATACTATATTTTATTTTCTATATTCATTTTCCCAGCACCATTGATGAAGTAAAATTGAAGGAAAAAGGAAGAGTTTTCCATGATCTTTTGCTGACCAAGGTATGCATCAGAAGGGCACTTCATTATCCTCCTGATCAAATTAGTATATTACTCCTTTTACTCAGTATGACGTTCTATCTACCCATGTCATTCAAGCGGGAAGTCCGTGAATGTTTGGAAAAATTATGCTAGTACGAGCTGGGAAATTCTGTTTTTTGTTTTTGGGAAAGATAAAAGAAGTATTACCAACTATTTTGGTAACTGCAAGACTGTGCCTCTAAATTAAATTTATTAAACTCTGATTTGTCTGGCTTTGATATTTTTTAATATTGGAAGCTTCTCTTGCTGTGTTCTGGCTGATGTTTACTTTCATTACTCAGCTGTCGCTGCTATTGAAAGGGACAGTTGTTGCGCCACCAGAAAAATTTGGTAACTTAATGACCGCTTGGCTTTCATTTGATAAGTTTCGACTTATAGTGTGACAATACTTTGCATTTTCCCTATAGCCTATGAAATCTCTTTGTTTCTGTAGATTCTTTACTGAACTAACGTTCATGTGTTGATTTCTATGGAACTTATTAATTCTCACTTAGTTGTTTTATGAGCAGTTGATATGGTTGCATTGTGGTTGCATTGCTAATGGTTAACCTCTTAACAATATGGTTGCCAGGCGAAACTCTACAAGATGAGAGGATCAATGGAGGGGCATTTCTGGGTGCTGATGGTGTTCAGTTCCCACACAAATTAATACCTGTAAGTTTTAGCTGTGGCATTTGTGTTCTTTTTATAGTAATATTGATGTAGGATAGTAATGAACAGAATAATACCGAAAGGATATGTTGCTCGCTTTTAGCCCAATACAAAGAAAGGGGTACATTTTAACCGAAAACAAACAAAGAAAAAAAAATCCACCACTGGATTGGCGAAATCGAGTCTCACACCTGATTTCTACGAAGGTGTTTCACACCCTCTCCAAAGAATCACCCCTGTTATCTAATTTACAAAATACAAACCTGCTGTTTTGGAATAGCCACAAAACTTAGCTGCTGGGAGAGATTTGACAAGCAAACTCAAGATCTTCTAAAGTAATGAACTCAATAAATTCTTCATGCTCGGCTTCTCCATTCAGTTTCAGGATGTCGACTTCAATTTCATGGTCACATTCTTCTTGGTGAATAACTTGAGGGGTGGGTTCCACTAGAATCATTGGAGCATGAGCCAGTGGAACAATTGGATTACCATCCTCGTGAGTAGAGAGATCTGGGACAATTGTATTGGTGGCAATAGGATTAGTATGTGTTTCTTCTGCTGCTACCGTTAGTGTGTATGTCAATCCCCTACTAGCCATAATATCTAATAAGAGTTCCTTATTCTCTGTCAAATTGGACTTCATATCATCCACAGTAGACCTCCACGTTGCTCGGGATCTATCACGTGACATCATTTTTTCAGAGAGGTAATTCTGTGATATTTCCTAGAATTTGGGGTCAATCTGAATTTTTTTCCAAACTGTGGAGGCTGATCTGTAATTTTTCTCCAGATTTCTGGGGGCAAACCTAAATATATATAGAACTTTAAAGGCTTTCTAAAATTTAGAAAATTTCAGGAATTGATCTGAAAATTTTCAACACTTAAAAGGCAAATCTGAAAATTTCCCAAAAACTTTAATGGTTAATTTGAATTGTTCTTGGGCTTGAAGGACCTCTCTGTAATTTTGATGAACCCCAGGGACTACTCAAAATAAAGTTATTCCCTTTTTCTTTTCCCTACGCGGGCTTGAGGACTACGTCTGATTCTTCTCCTCTCAACTGCTTCCTGCAGTTTTTCTGTTCTGTTCTTTTTTATTCCTCTTGCACAAGCAGCCTGAGCTTTTTTTCCCTTTCCTCTTCTATTTCTGGAAAACAGAAAAACAAAGATACAATTGCAAATTGATTCCCACTAACTGTTCTTGAGTTCCACACCCTAGTCAAAAGAGATCCACACTCTTTCCTTTGACGGCTTGGGTTTCAATCAAATTGGACTTGAATTGATGTTTGCTCTGATACCAAAACTGATGTAGGATGGTAATGAACGGAACAATACCGAAAGGATAGGTTGTTTGTTTTTAATCCAATACGAATGAAGGGATGCGTTTTAGCTGGAAACGAACAAAGAAAAAAAAATCCTCCCATAGCATTGGCGAAATCAAGTCCCACACCCGATTTCTGCGAAAGGTTTCCACACCCCTCAAAAGAACAACCACTGTTCTCTAATTTTCCATTAACCCAAATCTAATTTACAAAATACAAACCTAGTCTTTTTATAGACTACAAACCGGAAATTGAAAAGCCAAAAGCCATAAGTTATGAAATGAAAGACATACTGAATGCATAGGCCTAATTCTAACTAATTTGATGCACCGAATCCTGCATCAAATATCACTAATGCATCTTATACAACACTTCGTTAATTTGATCACCTTTTAGTATACACTCTTTTGAGTGGAAAACTCTATGCACTGGTCATGGCAAGTTTTTTTGAATGAGGAATGGAAACAGCGTGGACAGAACAAAATAATATACTCAAGTGCTTACCCATATTCTTTTTTCTTTTTGGTGAAATTGCTTACCCATATACAACAATAAGTTTTTTGTTTTTATGAATATAGGGTAATTTATAAAAGAAATGAGAAGACTGCAATAAAAGAAAAACTAATACAGGTTCATGTTAGTCTCCCATGTTGTCATGTATGCTTTCCCTTATGGAAGAGTAGGGATTCTTGCAGAATGAGAAGAGTACTCGCAATATAGTGTGGCATTAATGTTTTTAGTTTCAGATACTGACAGATGTGTAATATAATAAATTACCTCTACATTATATAGAATGCTGGCATGCGTCTTTATGGGGGGGCCCAGTATCACCGTGCCATGGCTGAATTTCGTTTTGTTTTGGGAGGAACTAAATGCCCTCCAATTACACGTGAAGAAATTGTCAACGCCTGTGGAGTTGAAGATATTCATGATGGAACAAATTATTCAAGGTATCACTGTTTTTATGGCATCTAAAAAGACGTGCTTTCGGTCATATTCAAGAAGTTTTCACAAAATATCTGATTTCTTTCTCTCTGAAATTAGAACAGCTTGTGTGATTGCTGTTGCAAAGGCTCGTGATACCTTTGAACCTTTAATTCACCAGGTGATAATCAGTTTAGCTTCTGAATACTTCTCTTTTATTCTTATACTAGAGTGTTGTCCGCGCGATTCCCGGGTGGTATGTATTAATTTTTTTACATATATTAATTTTAATTATTTTATAAAATTAATTTTTGATTATTTTTGTTTTGGATATGCCATGTTGAAAATTAATGTCTTATCAATTTATAAAAATATTTATTTGCTGGAAATATTTTTATTCTTAAATATTAATTTCATAATTTCTATTATAATAAGTTGCCCCATACTTGTGTATAGATTTATATATATATATATATATATCTTATAGCAAATTTAGTTTTACTAATTTCTATTATGTTATGTTGATATATATGCATATAATTTAAATAATTTCTATTGTGGTAAGTTTTATTATTTTAAAATTCTAATTTAATGGGGCACGTGCCAAGCAATTGTGAGGAAAAATGTTGTGATCCGAGCGAATATAATTGCAGGGGACAACTTTTACATACAGACTAGCATGTAATTATTTTTTTTAATTGTTAGAATAATTGTTAATGATATTTTTTTGTATTTTCCCCCTTTTTTGGTATTGTTTTTTAGTTTTATATTTGTTCTTGATTGGTTTATTATATATAATGGTAATATATTTTTCTTTTCTACTCTTTAAATAAAAAAATTATATATTTACCGTACATATTTTACTGAAATTTATAGATTTAATATATACCAATTACATAACAGTTTTAATTAGTATTTTACCCGTAAATTGACATTGACATGATAAAGACATAATTTTCCAAAAATTTTACATTGTTTTAAAATTATAATTTTCATCATTTTGTTCTAATTGTGTATTGGGCATATGTTTTTCTATAATATTTTGTTTGTTTAAAAAAGGACTAGGTTTAGAGAAATCCATTATGATAATATATTCAAATAAAATTTTTATTGCTCCAATGCGCAAAGTCGGTTTAATATATATTTAAAGCTTGTTTGCATATGTTTTCAAGAAAATTAAGTTCAAAGAAATTTTATTATGCTGATATTTTCAAAAAATAATATAATTTTAATAAATTCCATTTTTCAATAAGTTTAGATTTGATGGAATTGTGATCTGATAAATTTATTTTCAAAATATCTACAAATAATGGGACATGTGTCAATTAATTATGAAAATCTTTGTAATAAATAGATAAAAAATAGTTGCATGGAAAATTTTATTAAATTCTACAACATAAATAATTTTTCATCTTTATAAAAATATAGTTTTTATCCTTTTATTCCAATGCATAGAGTTAGTTTTTGTATTTGTGTTATAGCTATTTGTTTAGATATGTTTTAAAGGAGATTAACTTTAGAGGAATTTTATTATGGTAATTTTTTCAAATAAAATAATGTAATTTAATAATTTTTTTAATTCAAGAAATTTAGATTTGGTGCAATTTTATTCTCATAAATTTTCTTACTTTTGATTTTTTTTGATATCATTTTTGATTAAAAAAATGTCATCTATTTTGGTTTTTTTCATTCTTTATTTTATTGATTTCAGATTGATGGCAGTCATACTATAATAAAGTAATATTTTATATAAAATTATATAATTTAATAATTTTTTTTCAAGAAATTTAAGTTTGGTGGAATGTTATTCTCAGTAGTTTTATTAGTTATGATTTTCCATAAAATTATTTTTGATAAAAAAAAAATTATATGGCACGCTTTATTTTTTTTATCATTTGATTTATAATTTCAGGTTTGATGGCATTCGTACTATAATAATGTTTTTAAGAAAAAAATAATGTCTATCATGATATTTTTTTCTTTTGATGGAGATTTTATTATGATAATATTTCTAATAAGTTAATATTAATTATGATAATATTTTAAAGATTGATGGCGATCTTTTTCCACACACACAAACACACATATATGTATGTGATTACTTTATTGATGGAAATATTTTATTTCCTTGATTTTAATTGCTAAAATTATGGGGACACGTGTCAAAAGACGAAATGGTCACTTGTTAAAATATTATGCTGCCACTTGTCGCGATTAGATTGAAAATAGTAGAAAGTTCAACTTTTATATTAATAAGAGACATTTTCATTTTTTATTATCCTGCTACTATGTTATTTACCTCTGTTGTAGCAAGAGATCTTCTGAGAGAATTGTACTTAGTTCATTTCAGGAATACATTTTAGTTGCTGAGTAATTTATTGTTTTCTGGTCTCGCAATCCAAATGTGTCATTTTTGTTCCTTAATTTCTAATTTTTCCTCCTATTGTTGAAATCCTTCATACAGTTAGGGTTCAGGCTTTTGCACATTTTAAAGAGATTACTTCCTATCTCTGTCTATCTACTACAGGTATGGTTTTTTACTTAACTATTATACTTTCTGTACTAACAGAATGTTCTACCAAATTGATGCCTCCATCCTTTATCTTACTAGCAATCTGTTTCTTTCACGCAACTATATAGAAAGAAGGTGAATTTCTAAGTAGCCATGATGTATTTCAAAGACGTGTTGCATCTGCTTTCAACAGTTTTGCAGAATCCACTGAACGCTCATGTCGAGATAAGTTAGTAAATTTACTTCCGTCAGTTTAATTTTTCTTACTCGCTATATTCCAATCAAGATTGATTTGATGCAAAAGAAACCTGGTTTGTGTTTTAAACTAAATTGTGACTGAATTGATTATATTCTCATGAGTCTACTATTTTGATACCAGATGCATGGAGGATCTAGTGAGTACTACCCGTTATGTGAGCTGGTCCCTCCACAATAAGGTTAATTTTTGTTCCATTTTCGTTATGACTAGCGTTTTCTAATGCTTTTATGTAGCTAATGAGTCATTGTAGTTAATCTGTCTATTTCTCTCTATGTTGATATTTGCAGAACCGGGCTGGGTTACGTCATTTCTTAGACTCCTTTGGCGGGTCTGAACAATCAGCTACAGGTGGCAATTCTGTATTTGCGGGTCACTCTCAAGAGTCAACTCTTGGATCCTTGACAAATGACAAGGACTCTAAGCCGAGGACTGATGTGAAACTCAGTCAATTAGCCTCGGGCATAGACTCAAGCTCGAGCATGCAGACAACTGAGATGAGGCTAGCTGATCTTTTAGATAGTACGCTTTGGAACAGGAGGCTTGGTCCTTCATCCGAAAGGATTGTTTATGCTCTGGTACAACAGATATTCCATGGGATTCGAGAATACTTTTTAGCTTCTGCAGAGTTAAAGGTAAGAGTTGAATGATTATTGCTTCATCATTGGAACACCTTTGAGGACCCTTTGTTTAGAATTTGTCGTCATTTAGTTGATAAACGGTATCAAATTTTGGTTATTTTGAGCAATTCCTTTTCATGCATTACTGCAAAAAAGCATAATCTTCGCTGTTATTTTTCATCGATTGGCCTAGCTGTGGTCGGTCATAATGATGCTTCATAGGGCAACTTCTGCCCTAAAAAAACATGGAAAGAAAATAGAAAAAAATGCTTTATTATGGTTGTTAATGTGCAGTTCAACTGCTTTCTGCTTATGCCGGTGGTCGACAAGTTGCCTGCACTTCTTCGCGAGGACTTAGAGTCTGCATTTGAAGATGATATGGACAATGTTTTTGACATTACTAATCTGAAGAACTCGTTGGAGAAGCAGAAGAGAAATGTAGAAATTGAGCTTAAACGGGTATTGATCCATCTGTGCCCTCCTCAGTTCACATTCATGTGGCACTTTATTAGTGTTGGCATTTTAATTTATTATCTTTGGCTTGCTTACAAGTTAAATTACTATAATTACAGATACAAAGGCTGAAAGGAAAATTCCGACAGATTCACGAGCAGCTCAGTTTGCATTATGTTGTCTCAAATGCATAGGTAATTATTTGATTGCTTGAACACCGATTGCAAGTATATGTGAGATGGTTTTCACCATCTAGTTTTCTTGATTTCTGTTTCGTCTAAGTGATGGTGGTAGCACTAGTTACCTTGTATAACTGTTGAAGATAAAAGCTATGGTGTTATTATCTTTGTTGATAATGAAAGAGTGAGTCTTCAATTTAGACGTGCAAAGTTAATGTATAAGCTTGTTTCCCTCCCAATAATGGATTTTGACTCTTTGTCTATATATGCAGCAAAGTAACAATGAAGCATAATCCCTTCTGATTGAGTAGTCTTATTGCCAAACACAAATCTTTTGTTCTTACTTTGTTGCTTCATTCATTTCCAAACCAACTCAAAATGAAGTACTCGGAAAAAGTTAAGTTTCCTTTCACATTATAGCTTTAATAGAAAGCAAATATGCAATTTAAGGAGAACTCTCAAACAAAGCTTTTTTCTAGTTTGTGTTGTCAAAAAATGATACTCGAGCATCCTTCATTGTTCATTACTTTACATGCAGATTCTTGGAAGAATGTTGTTTCAGGAAAATAAGGGTTTGTTTGGGTTCAAGGTTTTTGCTTTTTTGCTAAAAAAAACAGATGTGCATTTAGCTGCTCAGTTTTCAAGTTTGAGTTTTTTTTTGTTATTTTGACCTAGTAGTTTAAGTTGGTTGCGTCTAATCTTTTTTCTTAACCTGAAAAAAGCTATTTTTTTGGTTTTAAAATCTGCAATCAAAACATAACCTAAATTACACTGAAAGAAAGCCATGGTAAGCAAATTTTTTTGCTGCACTTTCTTCTAATTTTGAACTTACCTAATCATCTATTCCTAGCATCCTACCTCTCTAATCATGATCTTGACACATTACCTTTAACGCACTATTACTTCATTCGGATTAATGAAACAAACAAAGTTTTGTAGTTGTTGCCTAAGCTATGACATATTAGCCTTGCTATCATGATTTGTGACCTCCAAATAGTTCAGATAAAAGTGTGAAAGTTGGATCATGGTGAGAGATGCAGAGATATTAGATTGTATAGGTGTATTTTGTCGGGTTCTTAGTTACCAAAATACTTGCTCATTACATTATCTTGGGTACAAGCTTCAGAATTTGGGTCAACTAAAGCTCATTGCACATAGAAATGCCTACGAATGAGGATACTGTAATGGGAATGCTAAATATTGGTTAAATGGCAAATGAGGATATGCTATAATGGAAATGTTAGTGTGCCTACCGTACTTTTTTAAGGTACATTTCATCCTCGAATGTCATTGTCTTCCGAAAAGATTATGTACCGATACTTGCAACTCGCGAACTTGGTCTCCTCTTAAAAATGCAACCAGTATATGGAAAAATAGTCAGGTTCAACCACCTTCAATCACATTATCCACAGGACAGACAGAACTAAAGAACTAAAGATATATCTTGTGATTCGAGCTCCCGATATTAGGTACATCTTTGATTCCTAGCTATTCCACTGCTTCCTCAATGATTGTTTAAGTTCTCTCCGAATCGGTTTATTTCTTTTTGGTCTCCGAGCTTACCCATAAGATCGGATGGTTGTGGCCATTTGAACGCTCTCCAATGGCCAAGTTGGTGATTTATGAGAATGAAAGTAATGCAAATTTAGACAAAAATTAAATTATTTAAAGATATAATTTTATGTCATAATTCATCACCTTTCCGGCTAGCATCACCTGATGTTAATAGCATAGTATGTTTGGAAATTGGGAGATGACTCAATACTTTTGGTCACATTACACACCGATTATTAGAAAATATGTGCATTATAAACCCACACCATACAATTTTAGTACATTTGCATATTCATCAATGGTGTACAATTTTAACTCATTATTAAAGCTCATTATTTTCCAGTAAAAGAACTTGGGAAGGAGAAAGGCTCGTTATAAAAACAAATTTTAATTGAATTAATTCCCAATATGTAATTAAATATTAATAATTTTTCACCAAAACTTTAGGTAGGGTAACTTATAAATAAAACTTTTGGTAGGGCTACGACATGGAACGTGAGGTATGACACCCAATATTAGTTATTTTTTGTCCTCAAATCGTTGTCTATTATTTCCTTTCTCCCATTTTGCAGATAACCAATGTTGACTTTTGCCCACTCCTTTCCATTTTGCTTGAACTTTCAAGTCAATCCCAAACTTATTGCACATGCGTTATGGTACGGATTCGTTCATATATATATATATATATAACAATTCATATTTGGACACATTGATCAACTATAAGCTTTATTGTTTTGAAAAAAAATGTGGGAATCTTTTTTTTCTAGGAAAATAATTTTTTTTAATGATTGTTTCGCAAAAAAAATTATTTTTTTGGAAAATATTTTTTTAATATTGTGGAAAATAACTTCTCCAGAATTTGGAAAAATATATTTTCAATATCAGTGGTTAGCTTTTAGAAACTTTCTGTCCAGCTCCGCGATCTGGTGATTTAGGTATAGAATCCAATTTTACATAAATAAGTAAACTTGTAAAGCAACTTACTATTTATAAGTGCAAAATAAGTAAGAGGAATAGGTAAAAAAAACAAAAAAACAGCTTACTATATCTTTAATAAACCAACTATTCTTTAAAATTGAAAAATATCAGAAAAAATAATAAGTTAAAAAATTATTTATGATAACCAAACTTATTCTTTAAAAGTGCAAAATAAGCAAAAACAACTTAAAAAAAAAAAACAAAAACTTACTAATCTTTAATTATTTGATGCAACAACAGCCCAAAATAGAAGAGAGTTTTATAATCATTATCTCGTTGAAAGCCCATACGAGCCCCCAAACTTATGCTTGAAACTTCAATCTTGATAAATTTAGATTAGAACTTTCATAGATTCAACCAACTTTTTATGAGTTATTTTTCAAGAAAATTTAGAAATACTTCCAAACACATAGAAAATGAGGAAAAATAGAAAATTTCAAAAAAAATCTTTTCCAGAAAAAAAAAAAAAATTCAAAAAACATTTTTTGCTAAAATAAAAGAAGAATAAAAAAAGAGAATAATTTTCCAACCATTATGAATTTTCTCTTTTCTAAATGGATCCTGCGCGACAAAGTATGAATAGTTGTATGTGGAAAAATTCAACAAACTTATATGCATAAAATAGTCATTCTTTTTTATTACGTGGAATTGTGCAATTATAGTGCGGGTTCAACTTTTTTTACCATGCGAATAATTTTAAAGAAAAATCATATTAAAACCATCATACAACATAAATACTTTAAGACATCAAGATCTAAGAAAAATTGCAGAAGCACCATAATTAATTAAAAAATATGCTTCTTAATTTTTTTAGAATTTATATTTTAAAGGCTTTGAGAATTTCCTGCTATGCGTCTTTTTCCTTTTTTTCTTCTTTATATGCATTCTGTGGATGTGAATATCATCAGCTCATTATGAAAGCAAAATATCCCAATGTGGCTTCATAAATAAACCTCGTTTATTTATGGTGCATTTTTTCCCGCTGTTTTCTAAAATAGATTTTCCTACGTAATAACTAAGCATCTACTCTCAATGCACAATCATCTTCCCGCCGAGCCCGGTTCGCCTCAATTCATATAAACAAAATTAGGTTTGATGCCGACTATTCTTGTGAGGAAAAGGGCTCGCTACCTCAGTATCCATAAGTAATATATGTTTTATTTTTTGGTGCATTTTTTTTTATCTTTCTAAAATAGCATTTTCAAAAGAGAGGCCACTATTTCATTTCTCCCCCACTAGGCCAACTCATTCTTATCAAACTTTATCCCATTATCCAAAAATAAGTCTTATTGATTTATGAGAGTGATAGGTAAATATTTTAAGTAATAATTGTCTTTTAGGTGAAAGTAACTCATTATCCCAAAAAAACAAAAATTGAAAAGAAAAAAAAGGTGAAAGTAACTCAGATTATCAATAAAAACAAGTTTTGGTAATGAATGTCTATTGGACCCAAATGACATTTAGTTTATACTCGAACTATCATAGTTGATTGCATGCCATTTCATAGCTTTGGTTGTCAATGATCTTACCCATTGATTAGGTTTCTTGAGTAGATACACAAGTTTTGTCAGGTTGCATCTTGTAAAATTTAATTTTTCTATTTTTAATTTAAAAATAGTATAATGTTTGGGTACTTAATTTTTAAGCTGAATTTATTTATTATTTTAGCCTCAATAAGATATAATTTTTAAGATTGATACATCCAAATTTTTATTAAAATAAAAAATAAACAAGCTTTTTTAGAAGTTGTAACCAAATAAATCATATTGAGCAAAAGAAAGGGGAATTATATAAAATGGAAATAAAATACGTAAGAAAATAGCTCTTTGTTAAGCTGTATAATTATGAAAATAATTATGTAAAATTGTCACTCCAAAAAGTGGGGCACCCTAGATCATAATGTTCCACAATTCTCATCCATGACCAACTTATATGGCATCTTCGTGCCAACATGTGATGGGGATGATATAAGCATGAAGTGTAATGGTGATCCACACAATTGACCATACACTTGTGCCTAGGGATGGCATTGGAACGGAGCGTGGACGAGTTTTGCCTTTTTTATTCCCGTCCTAACGGGAGTCGGGTTTTCCCGTAGGTCCCCGCTCCCATCAATGAATAACCAAATTAAAAAAATTATTTTGCTTTAATTAAAATTAACAATTCAAAAATTATACGTCCAAAAGATAAACAAGTAAAACTTTCACATAATTAAAACAATTAACTAGAAATTAGAACTTAGTTTTCTTTCAACTACAAATTAAAAAGAAACTAATGCTTTAGAAACATTTTATTATGGTTCAAATAATGCTCATAGAATCAAAACACCATAATAAAA
>MKEJ01014141.1:0-15129 GCA_001753735.1 Embelia ribes
CAACAGTTGTATCTTTACTGATGCTGAAGGTGTTACGTCATTTCATTCTCTGTTCATATGTTATCATGCTTTTGAAATGTGGGGCCTTATAAAATTCGAGGTGGACTCATTGTGCGTGGGTTGAGTGGTTACCATGGTTCTTTGATAGTGGTGCTTGTTTCGTTCCTCATATGCTTTCGTCAAATGTGGAGATTGTTAAGAGATTGGCTCAAAATAAAAGTGCATATGGAGTTTTGGGGTTAGAATTGAAAACAATAAATTTTGAGAATGCTTTTGGTGAAACGAAAATCAAATTGGAGCTTAGTATGCGAAACAACAGTTGGCGATCGATCGTTCGTGACCTGTATGATCGATCGGAGCTTTAATCGACCACTCAAGAATTTTATGATCAATCTGTTAGGTCTGGTCAAAGGCAATTTATTATGTTTGTCTTAGGATTTGATGGAGATTTATTTTTTATTTAAATTAGAACACTCTTGTGACCATATAAACATGTCCGATGCTCATTTATATGCATGAGAGATATGAGAACTTCATAGAGGGTTAATTTTGTGAGGTTTTTTCCTACAAGGGCTTGCTTCATATTAGAAGGATTGAGTTTTTTTTTCTTCACCTAGATGGATGGTTGTACCACAGTTGAGAAGTATATTCTATTGGCTTCTCATGGTAAGTGATCTGAGAAGTATCTTTCACATACTCGATCCCCTAGTCCATGAAAGATAGGTGTATAGTAGGGTTATTATAAGAAAAAATTATAATCTTTAGGTGTAGAGTATTTTCAATAAAGACATTCTTGGGAAAAGAAAATTCTCTGGGGTTAAAATTACTTGGATGTTAGGTGGTTCTACACGTTTGAAAAATTGAGGAATTATTCATGGAGCGTGATGAAAATTATTTCCTTGCAACTGTAATAATTTAGTATAATAAAATAATTGGAAGACATAATCTCACAGGTGAACTTTGTTAAATATATATATATATATATATATATATATATATGGTGTTATTTATTTCTACATGCACATGTGATTGCTGTTTATTTGTTTTTCGTTTTGAGTATAGATATCTTCATGTTCTTCCAAATTATGGTATTGATAAACATTAATTGGTTGTATCCTAATTAATTAGGGGCCAATAAAATTCCCAAAAAGTGAGGATATATGATGCTTTTTAAAAGCATCGACTGTTAAATATGTTTGATGCAAGTCTCATTTGCAAAATTATAGGCTCAAATTCATTTCTCAATTCAAACGCTCTTTGTTTGAACAATCTTTTTAAAGTCCGAAGATGACGGGATGCTCCAACTCAGAATAACCAAACAACAATATACTGCAGAAAATAGTTGGAGGAGGATACAAGATTGTTTCTTTTGTTGCAAAGTAAATAATAAATTTTCAGTATCTTTTTTTTATTAAAGTAAATAGATCAGAAAACTGTATTATCTTTCCTTAGAAATTAACCTAATTGCGTTAGAAAAGGACGAAATTTGGCTGCAGTCCAGGAGGTAGGGCTGATTCCGATGACATGGCTTCATTTGATTGGACCACATTTACATTGTCTTTCTAAAACCATTATACTGAATCATTACCCATTACCTACCAGTTTCACCGTGCCAAACCCTCGCCCCTCTCACCTTATACTCGCCCCTCATCTGCAAATTGGGCGAGTAATAATTAATCGACCTTCTAATTCCATTCTTTGATGTTTTACAGATTTTTTTTTTTTTTTTTTTGGCACTGTATTTTCAGAGTAAAATTAATTAAGAAGAATAAGTTTTTAAGGTTCCCTAATAAATTAAATTGATTTAACCTTTATTCACTGAAAATCGATTAGCATACGCTAATATATTTGTGGTGCTGTATATGTCAGAATTGACATGTGTGTGATCCATGGTCTTATATTTTTCCGTAGATAAAGAGAGAGAGGGACGATAGAGGAGATGGAGACAGACTGTGGAAGAAGGTGTAATGATTTAGTGTGATCGATCATACAAAGATAAATTGCCATGATCCAATAGGATGAGGCCATGTCATCGGAAGCAGCCCCACGCGGCTTCCTGGACTGCAGCTAAATTTTGTCCGTCAGAAAATTTGGTTATTACTATGTTATAATTATTATCATTATTACCAATTTCCTATATTTAATCTATTTCTTTATCAATTTATTTGTTTTTAATTTTTATTTAAATGTTGTCATTATTAAGTATCATTATAAGTTTGTTATTATTTTTTTTATTTTATCTTTTGTTATAGAACAAAAAGCACTGGGAAAAGATTCAAATGGAACAGTTGGGAATTTGTGTGTTTAGAGAAAGCAAGTTAGGTATTTTCAGTATCGAAAGTTGAATGCCATGAGTTTTTAAAAGGAAAGAAAATGAAGGGAAGAAGTGTTTATAGAATGCATATTTTCCCACTTAATTCCATTATATAATATGTGTATTATAATCGTTAAAAATATGTCATTTTGCTTTCTTTGATCAGCTTTACTTCACTTCCCAGCTTTACCCTTTGCTTATGTAAGATTAGTTGAACAATCGGACACACACACATTAAGTTGTATAATTGCTTAATTTTTTTATTAGTTTCTTTATATATTACTACCATTTAAGGAATCGTCATCAAAATGCTATGGATGGATTATAGGTCAAGCATATATTACCAATTATGAAAGCCCTATGCGTGTTAGACTTTTATATTGCAATATGTAGATCTTGGAGCAGATCTAACAAGATTAATTTGTATAAACTTTTAGCTTTTAAGTAAAATGATGGATTACTATTTGTGTTAAATATTATTCCATGTCTTATTGAGCTTTTAGAGATTTGATCTGCTCACAAGTAAGGAAAAATATTAAATAATATCACACATTGATTAATAGTAAACTTAAATACTTTATATAATTACATGAGCATCCTCCATTTGCAAGACGATTCTCAAGAATGAGTTCTGCTTATGTAATTATTATAATTATAAATTTATCATGATATTAGAGCAAGAAAAAATCTTGTTTATTTGATTAAAAATTTATTAAAAAATTTTTGTTGACTTCATCTATTTATGTGTACTTGTTAGACTTTCGGAGATTCAACTCATCCACAAGTGACGGAAATATTAAATATTATCCCACATCTTATTAAGTTTATGGATATTTGCCTCACTCAGAAATGAAAATGAATTAAATATTATTACATATCATTTAGTTATAAGATTATAGACTTGTATGCAATTATAGGGGTAGCCTCCATTTCTAAACCCATTTTGAAAGGATGCTAAAGTTGCATCCTCAGCAAATGGAACTCAAACGGGAATGCACTTTCTTTTATGTTTTAATAATACATTCGTTCGGTTGATTCTCAAAAGTATATTTATATATTATATATATTATATGATAGCTACATTTATTGCCAGTCTTCTTCCTACACATTCCTTTAATGATGAAGGGTAAGTTCTAGCAAAATGGTAAATTTGAACGCATCAAAAAATTTTGCACATCTTTTACCTGCTTTCAAAACCAATTTAGAGTGAAATTCAAAATTACAATAATCATATGCGTGGAACTCATTTTTTAAAATTGACTTATTATGGAAGAGTAATAATATGATCATATATAATAATTCATGCTTATAAGTATTCAATGTGGATTGTGTCATCTTAAGGTTACTTCGTTTCATTCTTACAGTTTCTTTGTGCAAGTTTTCGTAACATAAATAAGACATCTTTACAATTCTTTTTTTTATATGAAGTCTAATTTTGTTAGAACTTTTTTTTAGTGAAAAAAATAAATACAACCAACAATTTGTTTATTTTGATGCTATTTGGTTTTCAAGAAAATATAAACCTGTTGCACTTTCTTTCCTAACTAAGATGTCTACTCCATTTTCATTAGTATTGTTATTGTAGTTGAATTTAATAATTGAATAACGTAGTAAATTTTAAGTGTTGAATTGAATTTGCTTGCGTGCAATAAAAAACCTTATAATACTATTGCTGGGATTTTTAATCATCGTTAGTTGGGTAGTTAAACTTAACGATATATAAGATCGAAGGGGCTCTAATCACTTGATTTAGCTTACACCCAAATAAGATTAATTAAAAGATAATCATTTCCTTTGAAGAGATCCCAGATTGGCTATTATATTTTGTTACTGAAAAGGAAACAATTGAATAAACTCTATTTTACTTGATATGTTACTTTCATAAACTAATAAATGAATAAAACGATATACATTTTCCAATGGTTTTCATTTGAAAAGTAACTTTCACTGTATCTATTAATCAGAAAAAATTCATCCTTACAATTTTCAAGTTTCGACTAATTTGAGTTTCCCCTTCCATTGCCAGTGTAAAAACTTATTCTAACAATTGACTCTGTATCCCACTTTATACATATTGCTATTAAAGTTATTTTACAGAAAAAGTAAATGTTGTTAAAACATTATAATTTATGCGTTAGCCCTATGCAAGATAGCAAAAGATGTTTGATACTGGAATTTATAGTGCAAGGTAATTAATCAAAATTGCCCTGAATTTTGGAATTTTCAGTTAAATTACTAAATTTCAAATTCTCTAATTAATTATCCTAGAAAATTTTATTAATCACAAAATAAGTTCTTTTTTTAGATTTTTGGACTATTATGCCAATGATTTTGGTAACTTGTTAATTATGGATTACGTGCTTTTTATGTATACTAGTCTTTAGCCCATGCATTTAATTTAATTTTTCTTAGCTTAAGGTGCATAAAATTTGATTTTTTAAAATTTAATATATATTTAAATATAAAGATTGGATCTTTGTTTAACTTGATTTTTTTTATTATTTTGATTGGCATGTATTGATTACCCATTTAATATTTGTAATACTTTTTTTTTCCTAAGTTGATTTCATAATCATAAATTTTAAATTTGCAATTGAGACAATATTATAGCACAAATAATTACTTAGAAACAATACGTTGATAAACATATCAAATCACCGAATTTAAAAGGAAATAATTTCAAATAAAAAACCCAATAATGCTGGCACAAAACATACAAGAGCAGAACCCAAAAAATCTATAATGAAAAAATTAAGATACTTTCTCATATCAACATTATAATTTTGTAGTGAATTTTTTTTATCCTACCATATTTCTATATATTTTACACTTCTACAATTACAATAGTATCTTTCTCTCCCAAAATAACCAACCAAAAAAGTTTAAAATACAATTAATGACAATATTGATAAATCTAACATAATATAGATGCATAATTTTGTATGTAAGTGTAACCGTGTATTCTAAACATAAATAAAAGGCAACCCAAGAATTGATTCAACTTTAAAATAGTAATCAACGAATTAATCAAAAGTTATATGCAGTAATAATATTATAAAAGTAATTAATTTATAATAAATATTGAAATATCCACAAAAAATAGCTTTTAAATATTCTTACACACTAATGTTGTTTGATCAAATAATATTTATATTAAATTTAAAAAATAAAATTATTCATATATAAATATATAATAATTTTTATCAAGGAGAAGATTACAATGAAAATAAAGTTTGAATATCCAAAAGTAAGGAGTGAAGTAGCAGATTGGCAATGCTTGTTTGGAGAATTTATATCAGTACTAAAAACACTTGGGGACATATGCTGCATAGTTTATATGGAGAATTTATAAATTTTGAGAATTTGGGAGGTTAAAAGATTGAAATTAATATGTCATTAAATTGCAATGATTATTTTTGTAACGACAAGCCTTTAAAGGTAATTTAAGAGTTTGTTATGGATTTTATAATGTGTATATTTTTCAAAATATAATAATTGTTGACAACAAAGAGTAACTGAAATTTTTAGTCAATTCTTTTAAATGCTTTATTTAATTTTTGTACCAAAGGATAGGTAGGGCTCAATGGATGATGATACTTGGCGCAAAATATATATTGAGATGCTCTCAAAATTAAAAGTACATGTAGCTGGAATAAGATTGATATAGTATTTTCTTGATAATTTATTACAACTTAAATTTTTTTAGTCATAAAAAATATAATTTCTTTATATGTTATATATAGTAATGGACCAAAGAGCAATTAATGCTCATGTACACTCATCATCCTTATATTGTTTATATTGTTTTTGCTAAATTCACAATAGAACAGAACAACATTTAATTCTCTTCAATTACACATAGACCATTACTTTTGAAAATTGTCAATTTTATGATTATTCAGCATATAACGCCAACTTTATGACTCATGAATGGATTTTTCAATTTTCAATAAAAGTTAATTCCTATTAATTTATTATATATAAAGAATTTTCATGTGTCATCTAATTGGAGTGTCACTTGATGTAATCTTATGTGAAGACCCCGCTTTTAATTTATTGTATATGATATATGATATGATGGATATGATATGGTTAAAATATGAAAGCAAAGAAGAATAATATCACACTACTAGTAGTATAGTGATTTGAAATACCAAAATTTTTAAAATGTAAATAAAGACTTATTAATGAGTTTTAATATGCACAATATACATATTTCAAGTTTTTTAGACCTTGTAACCGCAACAATAACTTCTTTATTCTCCATTAACTGAATTTTTGAATTTATTAATTAAGGAATGGCACGTGACAATACATTAAAAGTGTCACTTGGTGCAAAATTAACATTGAGACTCTCATTTTATATTATTGTATATAATATATATTATATGATTTTATATAATATGGATTTATTTGCTTCCATATACAAATATTTTTACCTTTGTAATTGACATAGTGAGTTAATGGGAATAAATGTAAACCAATTACTAATAGATATACGGATATACGCATAGAAAAGAATTGAATTATTTTATTTATTTTAAAAAGGTGACATGTGACGTTCAATGGAGGTGCTAATTGACATAATATTACGATTAGACTCTACTTTTAATTTATTAAATATGATATGATATGATATCATATATGATATGAAAGTATCTAAATATATTTAAGCTCGGTCTTCTGTCAAGTGCTGCTTCTATTTAGTGTTGTCTACCGTACAAAATAATGGAAGTTTCTTAACCATGTAAAATAAGAGTAATACCAAAAGCCTCAATTTCTGCTTTTCTTAGGAATCTCGTCACAGCAATGATCTCGTTGTAGTTTTATGGATTTTGTATAATATTTAAGCTATGAGAGTGATGATCCAGATAAATCCATGTAGAATACAAGTATACAACTAATGCAAGCACTGTGGTAAGGGTAGAGTTTTGGTACATATTAGTATACACCAAAATAATGTATACTATTATTTAGGTGTATTGACAATTACGAGAGAGAGAGAGAACCCTTTTTTTTTTTATTTGTTTTGAATGGAGCATAAATTTGGTGCTCGTTTGATTCAATTGGAACGCTAAAAGTTCCTAATTTTGAAAGGTTGATGAATTTGGTCCCCAATTTTATTTTGTTTTTTTAAATGTGACAGTAGACCCTTCGTTGTACTTAAACTAAGATCAACTGCGGATAAATAATACAAAAACTAAAATACTTCTAAATAAACTATACATGACTTTTCCTCGTAATGGGGACCAAATAAACTATCTTCTCAAAAACTTGGGTCGTTCCTTTTTTAATAAATCATGTAGGAACCAAACGACACTTATCTTCAAATTATAGCGGCCGGAAAAAGAAATAGAAGCGAAAAATAATACGGAAACCAAAATGGAATGCGTCCTAAAAAAATTAAAAACAAACAAAAAGCAACGATGTGATAGATTATCGACTAGTAATCATAACTATACTAAAAATTAGCAAACTATATTAAGAAAATGTATATATTTACAATTTTTTTCATATATTTTAAAATGAAAAACTTTTGTAATATTATAATTAGTAGTATTATTACAGAAAATTTGATTAAATATAATTTATTCTTTATTTTTTTCCTAGTTTTTTTAGTAGCAAGTAAATTATTCGTAAACGTGATAATAACACGAGTTAAGAAAACGAAAGAATTTCTATATTGAATTTTTTTTCCATAGAATAAATTTTCAAAATAACTAGTTCCGGTGATAATGCCATAGGCAGCTAGCGCATGTATTACCTTCACTTTTTCTCTCATCAATAAATAGCAACGCTACTATTTCAATTTTGCTGCATATTATTATCGGTTTATGTATCAATTCAACTTTTTGATTTTGCCTAAATGCTTGTATCCTCATGTGAATATTCGTTTGTCCTGGATAAAATTCACCTTTTGATCTTCAGTTATTCGTATTACCGCTGTATTTTAGGGCATTTCCACGAGATTAGGGCTAGTTTGGGATTACTTTTTGTTGCGTATCTTTTTTTTTTTTTGAACTTGTAGATTGTAGTGTTTGGTAAAATTTAAAATAATTGATTTTAATAATATGTTTCATCTTTTTCAAGGGTGCTTTTGAAATTAGTCTTCGGATGTTTTCAAAAGCTCTTGTTACTAAAATAATCTTATTTACATTTGTTATATTCTCCATATATATTTATTTTGATCTTTTGAACTATAAAAAATAATATTTTACCAAACGTTATACTACTTATCAAAGTAATTTTCAAAACTTATTTAACAAACATCATGTTTATACCCGTTTTTAGAATTAATTTTGAAAAATAAAATTGATAACCGAATTTTGAAAAATACAAGCATTCTCAAACTAGGCTTAAGAACATTAACAACAGCCGTACTCATAAATTTCTAAATCTGACTTACAAGAAGCACATTTCTTTTTCAAAATAAAAACTGGCCATTTTCACACTTCTTGAATAAACTTTCTATATAATTATCTATATATAAATATAAATAAATATCTAAAAATATTTCTCAAGTATACTGGTGTTTTTTAATTTTGGAGAGAAAATTTATTTTTTTATGGAGAAAGCGCGAATAGTTATTTTCTTGTTCAAGAAAGTTGCTACCGTTTTCTAGAAAATTTTCTTAAATTAAAAGCCGGATGGATTGATGACTTTTGCTTCCTAATTCTCAAATGAGAAAGAAAAAGAGAAAGACTGAATGCTCGGCAACTATTTTTAATTCCTAAATTTTAATCCATATACTTCGAACTCTAAATAGAAACTGAGATACGAAACGACAGACCCCCTAAACTTAAAATAGAACATAATTAATTTTAATCCTCTAATTCAAGGGAATCACTAAAACAACAATAGTACTTGGATATAGTGGTTGGAGGATTACCTTGGATTTACATGTTCATTTAATGTTTGCTTATATCTTCAAGATGAATTATAATTTCGTTCAATGGGTTCGATTAATTTTTTTTTAAAAAAAAAAACTAAAGATTGAATTACCTAATATACGAACTATTTTGTATAAAACTACTCTGGGCATAGAGATAAAGTTTCACAATGCATATCCCTTAACAGAATTTCTCACTCAGCTTGTTTGGTAACTTTAGTGTATAAGCTAGTTTGTTTTTTTTTTTTTTTTTTTTTTTTGGGTATTTTTTCTTTTTCTGACCCTTAAAAGAGCTTGAGAAATCCAACTCCTTTCCCAGCTTAAAGGAAAAGCTCGCTTTTCTGCTAAAAGTTGCAACTAATGAGTAGTTGATTTCGAATTTGATAAGGAATTACCATGCCTCATTATACTGATTATTTATATTGGCTAGAGATGTAGAGTTACAAAAGTTAAGAGTTTGGCTCCAGCTTAGTTCGTTTCTTAAAAAATCAAGCTCGAACTCGAAAATAGTATGACAAAAACCGCAGCTCAAATTTAGCATTCGTCACGTTTAATGCATTCTCACAATATGAAACTTAGTTAAGAAAATGTCATTGCCTTGTCTCTCTGTCAATATTAAGGTTAATTTCGCTTTTCTGAGGTTGAGCTAGCTGTGATTCAACGAGTTTCTCGCAAACAAATCCATGAGAAGCTATCGTTGTATAGAATGATGAAGAAACTAACAGGGAAAGAATTTCTCAGACTGCTGGAGGTGTCGTTTTCGGATCCTTTTCCTTTTTTCCAAATTTTTTTCATGCCCGTAATTTTCTTTATCCTTTATGTTTGAGTTTTGTTATCGGTCGAATGCAAAACTAGCTCATTTGATACATAATATTGCAAGTTTTAAAGCCAAACAAAGCCTTAGTAGCGATTTGGAGATTACATTGGACTAACATATCTTCAAGGCTCTTACTTACCTGGCACACCATATTACAATCCATAATTGAAAAGAAAACAAAAACAAAAATGTTAGCAACCTGGTAGAGTCGCTGAAGCTATGTCGTCGATGACGTGGCATCCCCGCATGAGTAAGTCTTCGTATAATAACCTCCGGCATTGTAAGGGTAGGGGCTTTTCTGTAAATTTGCTACTCCGGCCTGCCCGGACCTTGCATCCCTAGCATACTGCTGCCACAACAACTGCTCCTCCACCAACAGCTTTTGCTTCTTTTCCATCTCCGACATCTGCACGTAAGATGGTGGTGGCACTGCCAACGACGAAGCAAATGGGTCCACGGTCCCTGAGGCCGCCACTGCTCCCCCTTCCGATGTCAGGGGTGCCGGAAGTGCCAGCATAGCGGGCCTTCCGATAGAGCCGAGCGCTACGCTGCTGGCGCTTCCGGTTGCCTGAGCCCCCGACACGGTCAGCGCCTGTACCATCGCCCCTTGTTGGTACATACCGTCGAGCACCATCATGTCAAACCCCCCGGGGAGTGACTTCTTCTGGTTTGCAAGGTGGCTTGCCGACTGGACCAGAGCCGTTTCCCAGTTCTCCGCGTCCTTGTACACTTCCCAAGGTTGAATGGCTGTGCTAGGATCGCCCACCGGTGCACCACCATCAAACAAAGCTAATGCTAGCTTATCTCCGTGTTGTTCGCTCGTCAGTGCACCGTCACTCAAATCCAATAGGTTGGGTTCGTTTACGGTGACCTTTTCGTCCTTTTTCTCCTCCTTGTCGACCTTCGTCTCCTCCTTCTCCTCTTCCTCGGGAAACCCTTCGGGCGGTGGTAATGCTTTGATCGCATTCATGTCCTCTTCAACTATAACCGTCTTGCTTTCGTCCATCTCATCCTCCTCCTTTAGTTCTTCGATCATCGCCTTCCTCTTATTAACGGACAGATCTTGAATGAATTCGTCCATTACTTCCAATTTCTTCTGTGTGATTTTCTCGATCTCTGGGTACTCTGAGGACCGCGCAACCCCTGCAAGCCTGCACCAGCCGTAGAACACATCCAGCTCATCAAACTGCTTTGAAATGCGGGAGAAGACTTCGTAGACTTTCACAGTGTCGGCGATTTCTAAGCTCGTGAACTGTTCCATCAAGAGATGGAGTATCTCTGTTATGTCGTAATAGATATGGAAACTCTCTTTCACCACGGGATACAGAGCCATGAGCACGACCCGGTTGTCCTGCGCAGCTCCTGTTTTAAGATTTTGAGATGAAATCAGAATGCTACTTGTGCTAAGGATTTGTAAATTTAGACACTATTTTTAAACTTTGGATTTGTTTGATTTATGATACGAAGTTTTGCTGTTTTTTCTTCTGTTTTTTTGGCAACCGCAATGAAAATTATGGAAAACAGTATTGCCTTCTTCAGCTGATTTTGAGACAAAATCAGAAACGCATTTCGTCCAAGGGCACATCAGGTACGCACGTTTTCGTAAAACTTGGGCGTGTTCACTATTTGATTGAATTTTTTGTCACTGGTTTTCTAGCCAAAATTATTGAAAGTGTAAAAGCATAATTTGTTTTCCACCGATCTTGATACGAAATCAGAAAGCTTATTTGGGCTAAGGTTGCATAAAAAAGGGACTAAATTTTCTTGTAAGCATTATTCTTTTTCTGTCACTGATTTTGAGTTAAAAACAGAAACTTATTTGAGACAAGATAGCTTCACATAGGGACCCTTTTGTAAAACTCAGACACATTTGAGTATATAACGAAAATTTTCTTTTATCTGATTTCGTACCAAAACAATGAAAATTTTGAGATGCATTGTTTACCCTACTGGGTACTCGAACAAACATATATAGATACAATTATATGTATCTACGAGCGCACGTTATTTGGGAAGTTTTAGAGCTGTAGACTAACCTCTAGGACGGCAAGCCAGAAACCGCTCAAGGAGCTGCATTAGTTGCTGAGCTCTCGAAAACAGACGCTCGTGGCTCATATCACGAACTGGTGTTGTCTTGATTGGTGTGGGACCACCTTCGTCGCGATCATTTTCACATATGGCCATTCTTCTACGGCTCTGCATTTTGACCTCAAGCTGCTCATCAAGATACAATGCATATGTACGAACAAACGCAGAATAATCCCACGAATTGGACCTTGCCGTGTCCCTAAAATCATACATGTTGAGGAGGCGGGTCCCGCGCCTCGTCGAGAAGAAAATCTCCTGCTCGTAAGCAGGGTCCCCATCCCCTAGCAGGCGCTGTACTAGCATTAGGGTCTTTAGGGCCACAACCCAGTTCCGAGTCTTGCTAAGCCGCCTGGATATTGTTGCTATACATGCGCCTACATAGCTACGTGAGTAACACGTAAGGCTTAGGATTTCACGGATGTGCCTCTCGTCAGGGGGGTATTCCTCGTGGCTGGTGGCCTTCACGATGGCTACCTCAAGGTCGGAGAGCGACGAGCTCCCTCCCACTAAGGCCAGGCTTATGGAGGTCTGGTCCTTCACTGCCCCTATTGCTTTTCGTAAATTACTCGGTGCCATTGCTATAGGAGGTTGTTTCAAATATTATCTAAGCAAACTATTTATGTTTTGTGCACGAAAAATAATCGAATAAAGAATAAGAGGAGAAAGACCGAAGACGAATCTCTACGGTCTTCTCCCTTCTTTCTCTCTCTCTCTCTCCCATCCTGCGCCCTTTTTGCCTATATTTGTCCATGGCCTAATCTCGTGGCCATTTTTGTCTATCATCCACAACCATAAATTTTTGCACATTTTTAGGTTAGATAAATTTGTGTTATGGGGAAGTTAATGAGCCAAGTGGTTGCCTATTTTCAAAATTTTGTTTGCAGATATTAAGCATCAGAGACTCTAAATTTGCTCTCTAAATTGTTGTTAGACGGTCACCTAATATCAACCAAGGCTAAACCGGGAACATCAAGTGATGCTATACTTGTTGCGAAACGTTAGTTGTTTGTTTTAGGATTATTAGCACAGTTCGAAATGTACAACAGATTGATAACATATGTGCAGTCTGTCTACATGTCGAGGTAACACTCTGTACTTACGGCTTACAAGTCATGGGTTATAACCCTCTTTAAACAAGTAGTATCTTAGAAAGTCATAATTTTTTGTGTGAGAAGAGATAAATATAAACCTGGAAAAGTAAAATCCGAGCTTGGCAATCGCCACAAAAGAAAGGCCCTCATTGCCATTGCCATTGAGACCAAAGTTAACGAGAAAAAAAATAAATCCTGCTCCTCCTCCGCACTTGGGTCGTCACGAAAAGTTAAGCTCTTCCAATACCTGATTTTGACTGGAACGGTGTTGCTGGAAAACTCCTTGTTTTCTGTTTTCGTCGTGGCACTAGTTTCTGTAGGCTGTTTTCCATAGCTGAGGCTGGGCGTGCCGGGAGAAAAACCTTTAAGGATTGGAAAATTGAGTAGGATAGATCATCTTGGTTGAGGAGCGAAAAAATGGTAGGAATATCGATTTGGAAAACAACATAAAAAATCTAAACAAGGAGCTGGGACTTGTGTTTTCCGGTTTAGGAAACACCTGCTTGTTTTGCAAACATATTTCTCCTGATGGAAACAAAATTATTGAAATTTTTTATATAGTTGTCTACGTCACGTGCTATTGATATCATTTTACTTGGGATAGGATGGGGTTTTTGAATTCCCATAACAAGGCCAATTTTATTAAATTTCCGAAAGGATATATATATATATATATATCTCATTATCATGAAAACTAGTTAAATTTAACTCAAATTTCTATATAACCACATGAACATCCCAAGACTATTTCTTGTACATGCTTTGTAAACCCCGCGTATTATCTACGTTTGAAAAGACAAACTCCCCATGAAGCCGAAACTTTACAAGTTTAATTAAAAGATGCACAAACACGCCTAATCTCCCCGGAAGACCCAGTCTTGACACCAATCTGACCCATCTTAACCATCGCATTTGCAAAATCCATTTTGAAAAATGGCCCAAAGAGCGAACTTAGCGGATCTGCATACGAGTCCACAACTCTCTTCGTCGCATCGTCCTCGTAAAGCGCAGCATCCGATTGTAACACCGCAAAACCATTACGAATATTTTGCAAAAATTGCTTGTCGAATGTGTCACCGCTGTTTCGATCAATGGGTAATCGGACGTTAATGTCTCCGTTTTGCGGGCAAGTAGAGGTAAGCTCTGGCAAAAATCCTGGATTAATAGCAGGGTCTGAGCCCCCTCGAGGGGAAAAATTGTATAGCCTATTCATCATGAAGAAACATGCTGTTGTACCTATTGTATGAGCAGCTACACAAAATTTGGAAATAAAAACTATGTTAAAATAATTTAAGAAAATTGTGCAATACAGATAAAATAAAAAATTTACAAATGGACAAGGTGTATTTTTTTTTTTTGGGGTGACAATATTGAATGCGATATCATAGATTTGGTGAATTGCGCTCCCATTGACTTATAAAAATAAATTAAATTGCCTTTTGTACAGATATGGTCATTTAAATGTCACCAGCCTCCTACCGCGTCTAGACATTACAGTGTCACATTTATTAGTTTCGTGATCCAACAATTTATGTATTATTGGTCAACGTAGACAAACTAATAAAAACATTTCCATTCTCACCCAAAATATTTACTTAATTNNGATTAATTACAGCAATGGTCCCAGATCTTTCAATTGCAACGTTCATGGTCCCCAAGTTTTGCAAAAGGGACACAATATATGGACCAAAATTCATCTTCCATGAGTAAACATATTGAATGACCTGCGCGTGGTCACGGTCCTTTCAAATTAAATAAATACATCATTAATGTTTGTATCTTCTACTATTATGACCATAACTTATCAATTTTAAGAATAGGAAATCCGATGAACTCTATCACCTTTTTTAAAATTTGGCCACCAAATCCATCAGCTTAATATCTCAAATGAGAAACAATGAAGACTAAGTGTTCATTACTTTTAAGCAAA
>MKEJ01014146.1:0-10593 GCA_001753735.1 Embelia ribes
ACTTTTACTTTTATTATTACCTATTTAAGTATATAAATAAATTAAATATATATAAAAAATTACTAAAAAAAATATTTGAGTATTGAAAAGAGAAGTGAGTTGAGATAGTTGGGATAATGGTTTGGTTTATTTTGGTTTTGGATTGTGTTGGAAATATTTTAGATTTGGTTTGGTTTGGTTTGGTTTGGTTTGGTTTGCATTGAAATATATTTTTGTTTGGATTTAGATTGGGTTACTTGTTTATTGAATTGGTTTAATTTTTATTAAACCAATTCTTATCCCTAGTTGTAACATTAACATAACTGAAAAATAGAAGAAGTGTTATAGAAGAAGTGTTATAGCATTTGCATAATATTCCCAAAAGGGGATTGTTTCTGTTTTAGATAACCAAAAGTTAGATGATATTATTTTTTAATTTTGCATTATCTAGTGTTTATTTAAAATAGAAAAATTCTTAAATAGTGCTCCAAATTTATAAAACCACTATTCATTACTTAAATATATAAAACTAATATATTTTATCACATGTCATATCATTTCACTATTATATTTAAAAGGTTATATATTCTCTATCCACTCATTTGACAAATTTAATAATTAAAAATAAAATTATAAACTAATATTTAAAATAATTAAATAATAATTATAAATTAAATTTTATATTTAATATTTAAAATAATTATTGAGCTTAAAACTACTAAATATAACATATAAACTAAAACTTTAAATATATGTAGAAAATAATTTTAATATTTAAATAAATAATTAATTATAATTTTATTGGTATTTATGTAAAAATATTATTTTTTAAATTATATAAGAAACATAAAATTTGAATTTGAATTTTAATATTTAAACTATGTATTTATTATTAAAAATGAAATTTAATTTTATATTATAAAAATTTAATGTTTAATGCTAAGAAATAATAGTTCCTTATTAAGCAATTGTATTTATATTTCTATTATTTATATAATAATTTTTTATTTTTTATTTATATTTTTCTTCTATCATATCACTTCTATTCCCCTTTCTCTTCATTTGTTTAAAGAGGGATTTTATTTAAATTTTTATTTACATAACGAATTGATCAGTTAAGTTAATATTAAAATTATAAATTTTAAAACTAAGAAATAATAATATTTTTTAATATATATTGAAACAAATAATATTTCATTACTAAATGTATTGGTATGTAAGGAATTTTAAGTGTGAAATGGTTAAATATATAAAAATAATATTTTAAATAATATAATGCAAACGCTTTAAGACCATAATTTCTCATCGAATAATAAAATTAAATTCTTTTATAGAAAACTTGTACCATATTTGGGCCAAGAAGCAAAAAAGAAATAATCTCTGCTTCAAAAACAAACCCATTTAAAAAAAGATACGAATAACAAACAAGCCCATATTTGAACTTGATAAGAACAAAAGCAATCTCGAAGGGATACAAACACCCAACTCACAACTTCACAAGCTCAAAATTTTAGGGGTTTTAGAAAAATTATGTAATGAAAACCATACGAACATATATGAATGAAGTTAAATTATATGCATTGATCTTTTCCTTAAAAACAAAACCTATGCATATAATCTAACTATATTATATAGTTTCTTCATATGATTTCGCGCTAATCATTTTCCTATTTAGCTATCTTGCATGCGCGAAATGCACAATAAACGCAACGAGATAGAAGTACGAAAGCCCAATCAAAGTAAATTTCAAATCCCGTATCATCATTGTTAAATAATGTAAACAGGAGAAAAAAATAATTTGGTCTTATTCATTATGAGGAGAAACCTCGTTATATATACGTGCATTAAGTACCCCAGTTAGAATTGGAATAAAAAATACTAGTCTAAATCTGAATTAAAAACAAAATATGTTCCTATCAAAATTCTACTAAACTAAATCTTATAAAATCTTTCTTAACTTGTCCAACTATAATATGCATACATATCAATATCTTTAATAACCACTTTGAATTGAAAGGAAATTCAAATCAGTTACTTAGCTATGGAAAACTAATATTTAGAATGATGCAGATTTTATATATACATATAGAAAATTTTTATGCATTCCTCCATTCAAATTTGACAAGTAAAAGCATTCACATAAGTTTAACTAAGCTTATTAGTTAAAATAGCTCCAAAATGCTATTATTTCTATTTTACCCATTCGTTTTCCAAGTATCTCATGCATCATTTTAGCTATTTTAGCTAATTGCTTACTCTTTAATTATTTTTATATTTTTTTACTTAATATTTTTTAATTAATAATGATATATTAAAATTAACTTTGATAGCCAAAAATTATCTTTTTGATAACAATTATTTTTTTTTTATAAAATTGTTAAATATATGTATCAATATAAATATTTTTTTGAAGTATATTTTGTAAGTTTTAATATGGTGTATGGCATGAAAAAATGAGGAGAGAATATGCACAAAAACGAGAAAGAATATACTACATTAAATGGCTAAATATAGCTAATCCCTTTAATAATGGCTAATATAGCCAATGACTTAGCTAACCTTATGTATGCATAATTTAGGTCTTTTTTATAAAATGGTTAACTAAAATAGCTTAAAATTTGGATTTAGCAAATCAGATGTAATGCTCTAAAAGAGAGACTATTAATTTTGGTTTTAATATATTAATGTTGCTTCTCTATATTCGACGTGTCGATTCCTAAATATTATACCTATAATGTATAAAATCCATAAACTTGTGTAGTATTGCAGTTCGTCAACACTTCAACATAACGGTAGAAAAGGATTAACATTTCCCTGCATACATATTTAGTCCCGTAATACAATAAAAATCCCAAATATCAATTCATATAGAGGAAAGGAAAATGGGGATCAATCATGATCCAAGTACCGATTAAGAAACAAGAAATCAAAATGTGGTTTGTTTTACACCTAATATCAACTCATAGTGTTTCATTTCAAAGTAATAAAACCATTTTTATTTGTCCTAAAGGTGAAAACCAGTCCATCTCCTAAAACTTCTAAAATCACTTCCTTGTGAAACTGCTAAACCAATCCCACTCTTACCCCCTTTCCCAATCCCTCTATAATACAATCTCCATTGATCTTCATCCCCATCCATCTCAACAAGACAAGGCATTCCCACCCCTTTACTATCCCACCCATCCCCTTCGGACGCTTCCAAGATCGCTTTGTTTCCAAGCCTTTCCCAAGTTTTCAACCCATCTTTAGACAATGCCAAGCCGATACTTCTAGCCCCGCTAACCCCCACTCCCTCGTACGCCATCACATAGTTTCCATCTTTTTTGTTTTTCGAAACACAGGGGTTCATCGCCCCTAGTTCATCGAAAGCCGCCATTTTCCCCCCCTCGATCACTCTCCCCAACTTCACCCACTTGATCCCGTCCCTTGACCTTGCCAATCCGATTCCGAAAACACCATTTTTGGTATCAAAAGAATGGTAGTACATCCTCAAATCACCAGTTTGGTGAAAAACAACTTGAGGTGAGGCTATGAAAGCAGAATCCCAATTCTCATTCGAACCTAAATCAAACAAAGCCCCACTATGATGCTCCCCCTCGATCCTAGACCAATGTCTCCCATCGTGGCTCATCGCCAAGCCTGGAAAAGACTTAAAAGCCCTTAAATTCCCACCACTCTCATCTCTCTCACCACCGACCATCCGCAACCTCTCGGGATTTTCCAACAGGAAATCTACAAAATTCTTGCAAGATTCGACCTTTTCGGAGCTAAAACCGGTGTAGTAAAGCCAATAGAAGGCATTGTTAGCCCTAACTTTTGAGCTAGACATGATCACAACTTCACTAGGCCTAATACTCAATGTATCAAAAGCCCACCAATCTTTCCCACAATTCATCACAACACCCACATCATTGCTAGATTTAACACTTCCACCCCCTCTCTCCCAAACAACCCCATTGCTTGAGACTGCCAACCCAATCAAATCGTGCCCCAAGGGATCCTTCCCGGAGCTCCCGTGGTACCACATATACCACCTCTCCTCATCATCACTCAAGAATCTCTTCACCACAGGGGACCCAATTTCAAAACTATCCCACGAGTCGTTCGGGCCTAAATCGAAAACTAAACCCCTTAAAAGCGACGGATTCAGAGACGACATGGGTTGAATTGAAGTGGGTTTATGGGGATTTGAATTGTGTTGAGAATTAGAATTAGGGTTTTGGTTGTCTGTAGGGTTTTCTCTGTCTGTGTTAGGTTTTGTGGAGCAATAAGTGAGAAAAGTGGGGAATTTTCTGGTTCTGATGTTATGAATTGGGAGTTTTTGGGATGTAATAAAAAGGGTATTTCTTTTATTTTGATTTGGGGTTATGAAAGTGCTAAATTTTTTGTTAATTTTGATATTGATAGCTGCAGTTAACAGAGTATCCATGGCTTGAGTATGGACAATAATGGAGTTTGAAGAGATTAATAAATGGGGAAAAAAACACTAATTTTGGAAATCAAAAGAAAATAAATTTTGACAAGAATGGGGGAGAGAGGGAGAATGGGAGGAATGCTTTGTACCTTATCCAAATCTCCAAGATTGGGTCAAAAAGTGAATAACAACAAAGAAAAAGGAGGGAAAATTAGGGCAATTTAGTGCAGCCAGATTTAAAAAGTTAAATTAAAATAGTGTAAAGTTGCAACAAAATTAATAAATTTTGTGCGTTAAGGTGATAAAGTATGTGATCTTGGACAAGGGAAAAGCTAGAGAGAATAATTTCTTCCTTACATACCAATTAAAGTACTTAGGGTTTGATTTATTGGATCTTTTAATCTAAGCTTAATTGTATTTGGTTGTATAAGCAGCGTAACTTTTTAGTTGAGTTTATCTATTATTTTAGTATAAAAAAACTAATATTCCTAAGCTGGATTCATATATTAGCCTAAGCCCTAAGAACTGTTTTGGCCTTATTTAAAAGCTACAATCTAACAAAACCCTTAAATCTTGTTTGGTATTGATTCTATAGACATAAGCTGCTTCTGTTTCTCTGTTCTAATAAAAATTTGTTACTTGTGTTTGGTTAAAAGATTGCAAAAATTGGCACTAGAAAAGCTAGATACTTTTAATTTCTAAATTATCAAAGGAATAAGAACTTTGCTTTGCAAGCTTTCCTGGGCAAAATTGTGAAGGCCCAAATATTAAAGGCAAATTCTGGGACCGTCCCATACTTTGAGGGCCGAAACTCAAATTACCAAAAAGTTAAAACAACCATCGAACTTACATTTAAATGCTTTCCTTCACATACCATTTTCTACCATTAGCCTGCGCCCTAGGAACTGGTTTAGAACGGTCACTCCTCTTACAGGCACAGGCAGACAGAGTAGGGGTCACGACCCTTCCAATCTCCAAAATTCTTTCGAAATATTTGTAGAAAATTTGAATTTTTTTATTATTTCGCCATTAGGTGCCCTAAGAAAAGATAAATATATATAATCATTTACAAAGTTTGAGTGGAATCAGAACCCCGCCCTTGAATCATGTGTCTGCTCCTGATTATAGGATCTATTTTAATTTGTTTAAAGGTTGAGAGCCAATATGGAGGTTAAGGTTTTAAAACTCAGCTGTTATCTTTACGTAATGGTGTTATGTATGGTTTTAGCCGTCACCGTCACCACCACCGCCACTGCCACCGTTACGGTCGATATATCAATCAAAATAGAATTTTTGTCCGCAACGGTCAAAACTGCTACGTACCAACTATTATAAAGTCCTATTGACCGTTACGGAACCGTAAGGCCGTTACATGCTGTTATTGAAAAAATAAAATTTTGTAAGGAAGACAAAATTTCGCGATTCCAATTTCTGCAACCGTTATGTTACAGTTGTTATATATCGAAATCATTACACCACCACCATTACAATTACAACAACCACTTTTATTTGAAATTTTGATTGAAGTTAAATAAGTAATATTGGAAACCCTCTCCGATTTTTGAAAATCAATAGGTGGGTTATTTCTATCTCGTTTTAATGATTGAGATTTTATACATACAAGTGTTTAATTTTTTTTATATATTGCTATATATGGACTTTTCTTCTTAAAAAATTGTATTAAGACCCACAGAAATATATTTTGAATGATAATGTTAATAATATATATATATATGTACATATTGAATAGTTATATATAAAAAAATCCTACTTGTACGTACAATACTCATCTTGTCTAAAGTTCGGGATCTTATTTCCATTTTTACATGCATTTTAGCCCCTCTGTTTCCCTTCTTCTCAATCCTATTTAGTAAAGATCTAGCTGTCATACGAAGCACTTTTTTATTTCTAAAACCAATTACTATGTTCCAGAAATACATACAAAAAATTAGAAGGGGTGATTATCAATGAGTTCCTATGCAGAAGTGGTTAGATTTTCTACTCATCCCATTTTCTATTTTGTTGCAAAATCATATTTTTCAAACTATCTGTGTTTCCATTGTGTATGTGAAATGAAAATATATATTCTTTATTTATTTTCCAGTATTGATTATTGGTTGTTTGATAAATGATTTTGAAGGATTGCGTTCTCAAAGTGAATGTTCAATGTGAGGCTTGCAGGGGGAAGCTACAAGAAGTGCTAAGTTCTATCTCTGGTAATATTATTCATTGCCAATGCTTTTTTAGAATGCATGAGCCCATTCATATAATTTTTGAAATTTTAGGTTGATATAAAAATGCGATTTGTGGGTCACGAATTCATATATATATATATATATATATATATAATTGTTAGTAGTGCTACCGGAGTTATTGCATCATTGTAGATTCGAGACGTTCATGTTGCACTTCTCAAACGTGTTTATGAATTTATTTGGAGTCATAAGATTAAACCATCCATATGTGCAAGTATACGGTGTTAATAGTTGTTATTCTCCTAAAAAAAAAAAAAGAAAAAAAAAAGTGTTTATGGGTATGTAAACTGGCAAAGTTTTCTTTTAAATTAAGTATGCCCAACCCAAATTAATTTGAAACCAAAATTTACTTAGTTTTGACATAGGTTAAAATTTAATCTCTAGTTGTATAGTACTCGTGTTAATTCTTCATTATGCAAGTGAACTTAGTTTAAAATAATTAAAATTCAGAATAGGTTGACTGTAAAAAGTATCTTAAACATTGAAATCTCAAGGTTTGTACTATTAAATCTGTGTCTTCCTCACATTATATTACCGAAATTATTTAGTTTTAACGGACCCTCAAGTGCCAAACACATTTAGTCTAACTATATATGCGCCGACACTTAGAATACAATTTGCCTTTATTTAGGAATTATTTGGTTGTCACTTTTAAGCAAATAAGCCAATTTATTTGGTTACAACTTAAAACTTTTAACTTATTTGAGCCAAAAAATAACAAATAAGCTCAGTTTAAAAGTTGAGGTGTTAAACGTTGTCTAACTTTTAAGTACAAAAATTGATAAATTGAAACTTATAATGTCCAACCAAACAATCCCATAAAGGACACGAAGAGAAGCTAATGTGCAAAGCTATTGACTAGCGTGGGTGCACAGATGCTTGTTGTCGCTGGTTGCACCACATCACCGATCTACTGATGTGGTGCAATCAGAGAGCCTATGTTTGTACACGTAATCGTGCATAACCACCATATTGAAGTTGAGTTTGGTAATAATAATTTTAGGAGCTGCTTTTGTTTTTGTTTTCAGAATGAAAAACAGGTGAGGTGTTTAAGAGCCCTTGGTATCACTTTTAAAAGTTTATTCTGGTTCTCCATCATTAGTGTTTAGAGATCCCCAAAAAATATTAATTACATTAACAACACATTTCCATTTTTATTTATTTACTTACTATATAAAGAGAGCTTTTTTCACAATTTTACCAATATCTTGTCAATGCAATTTCTAAAACTTATTTATCAAACACTATAACGATACTCATTTTTGGAATTCACTTTCGGAGACCTCTTTTGAGAAGCGAATTATGAAAAATATCTGCATTACCATACAAAGCAAGAACTTTGTGTCTATATTTGACCCTTTTTTTTTTTAGGAGAATACTCAGTGGCCATTGATTCAGAAGAAGGCTTGACAAAGATCACAGGGGAGATAGAACCAAACATTCTCCTCTCTGCACTATCAAGGAATGGGAAACATGCAGAGCTCAAGTCACTCAAGCTCAAAAGCCCAAAACCAAAAAGTGCTTATGACAACAATGGCCATTCTGGTTCAAATGGCTTGTGTGGACCTTATGGTTGTTGGTCAATACCCTATGGTTCCGAAGAGCGAAGGGCCGTGCCTCAGGGGATGTGGCACGAGACCGATCAAAGCTACTATCATCCTTTCCATGGTTCAAATTACGGGCACAATGGCGCTTCCCATTCCAATAATTATCCCTTTCGGCATTGTACTCTACAGTAGTGAGTTTTATTTGATTATTCTGAGTTAGAAATTGTCTTTTAAAGTTACGGTTATGGTGTATTATTCTCAATTTTATAAATAATGGTCAGAAGTAACTTGGAACCTTGTATGTAAGGAAATAGTTCGGCCCGCTCTTGAAACTTGGTGTCTATGAAGCAATGAGATTGGCATTCATAGTTCTTAATCCTTGACTTGTATTTATGCAGCGATGTATAGAACTCTGGGAGTCAAATTATAATTTTCAAGTTGCCGGACACAGCAATGGACATCGGGGTTCAAAATTCAAACTGGTAAAAAAAAAAAAAAATCATGATTATGCGCAACGTACCAAACTTAGTTAAAGAAACGCAAAGTAATATCGTTTCGGCGAGTTCACTTAGTACTAGGAAACTCACCTCCTAAAGGTGAAAATTAGTTTGCTCTTCAAACACTAGATTGCATTTTCTTCAATAGAAAGTAAATATTCTAGTAACTTTTGGTGCTTAGTTAGGTGTATATTTAGCAACTTTGCTTAACCAAAAAGCTCTTTTGCCATTGGGATGACTTTAGATACCTTGCAATCAAACTCGTTTTTCGTGGAGATCAGGCAGTTAAGTTTGTGCCTTTACAAAAGCTTATGTTCCTTTTCTCGTCGCTTTTAGGGTAGATAGCTTTGGTGTTCCCCATAACGAACTTGTCTTCTATTTAGACGGGTTAGAACTTTTCTTTCGGAGGGGCCGTATAGAAAAATTTATGTAAGTATCCCATATAATTGTCCGTTAATGGAATTAACTAAGATCATTACTGTTGAAAACCCTATCTTGATACAACATGGTCCTACTATCCAAATCGAGTGGCCTCTCATGCTCGGAGCAAACTGTTCATTATACATTAAGGGTTTGATTTGGTAGGAGGGGATCGGAGAAGAAATGAGAGAAAGGAAGGGTCTGGTTAAGAGGGCGGAGTAATTGTAGTTGTTTTGGAGGGATGATGATATAATTTGATTTGATAATATAATTTGAATGTTTCGATTTTAATATTTTGCTTTACCTCACCTCCCTTTGCTAAATTTAGCCAAATGCAAATTTCTCCATTTCCCACCATACACCCGCTTTCCCCTCCCAAACCCTCCAACCAATCAAGCCCCCGCAAATTTTTAGTGCCATTGTGGTGGTGTGATTGTCGGTTTCTCTCAAAAAAATAGAAATTGAGTTAATTTATTATATTTACCAGATTTATGTAGCGTTTGGTGGAGGGATTTGCTAGAAAAAAAACCAATAAGTTTTGACTAGAGATACTCTATTTCTTGAATTTTGGGATCGACGTGAAGAAGCTACAATGCAATAAATAATAATAATAAAAGTAAAAAAAGGCATCTAAAGGGGGCGATATTTAAGTTATATCAATCTTGTTCGAGTGTAAATGACTTTAAAATCCCTGCCCTTATGATCATAATTTAACTCACCATCTTACGACTGGATGTTTTGAATCCATAATTAACAAGAATTGGTTTAGAAATTGCATATGTTATCCACACAAGTTTGCAACCAAACATGACTAAGGGCACAAAATATATGCCATATAGAAAATAAAACCAGTCAAATCATAATAAATACTTTTTCATCCATAAGTAGAATTCAGATTGTATAGCAAATGAACATAATTCATGTAGTAGTGCAAGCATATAATAGTTCATCTTCTACCCGAGGCATATGCAGAATTTTTGTCAAGAGGGACAAAATATATGTAATGTTAAGAGTCAGTTTCTTGAATGAAATAAATTATTTGCTTTTGTGTATTTACATGGTTAAATTATAATTATATATTTATTTTGAGGTATATATTGTTAGATAATTGATTAAGAATATTTGATTATAGTGAATTATTTTTTTCTACATAAAGTTAATTAGTTAATAGCTCTTTTTTTTTTCTATATAAAGTTAATTAGTTAAATTTATTATTTTTTTTTTTTTGAGGAATTAAATGAATAAAAAGAATTTAATGGAAGAGAAAATCAACAAAATGTACTAAATGATAGTATTTTTTTGGCAAGCAAAATTTTGAAAATATTAAATTATGTCAAATTAATAAATTGAGAACTGCTAACTTATATTTTCATAATAAATTAGTAACTTATACTATATCATCAATTCAGAAATTAAATGAAATGATAAATGATCCAAAGTTATAATAAAATATTATATCCAATGCGTCAGTGAAATTTGAG
>MKEJ01014149.1:0-12907 GCA_001753735.1 Embelia ribes
CAAAACTTGTAGTTAAGGCTGAGCAAAATTCTACTTTCACCAATAATATATGGTAATACCATATATCATTGGTATAATTACCATTATTACCAGTAAATATTTGTGTTATAAGGATAAATAATAGCCTTCAACTGACTACCATTATCATCCGTATGGTTAGCATCGGATATATGGTTACTACCGATAGTACCATTAATTTGTAACTCTATAATGTAATGATATTATTTATGTTAATGATTCTAAATATATTATGTTTTCTTATTACTGTGACACTAAATATATAATTATTCTAATGTATGATTAAATTTTTAAGTAGAAAATTTCTAGTGCACCAAATAAGCTACTAAAAAAATTGAAAAAGCTTCTTCTATAATTTTTTGATATACCTATTTTTTGTTTTTGTTTCAATTAAATTAATAAAATTATTTTACTTGCCTTTTATTTTAGTATTTCAATTGTTTTTCCATTATATAATAACTAAAAAGAAGTATGCTATCAATCTAAAATTTTATTTTTGGATCCTTTAATTAATTTTTTTTTTGAATAATTTTTTTGATATATTATAATTATCTGAACATGATAGAATTGTAATACCATCGTACGGTAATATTATTTATCTAATACCATCGGTAGCAGTATCATTATCTATATGATCGATATATGGTAGCCAATATTAAAGTACTATACTTGAAGATATGTTAGATGGTAGTGTCGAATTTTCTACCATTAACATCGGTACTCGCCTCTACTTGTAGTAGACCATGGATAACAATTTTTTTGTGTAACCAATATAAATTTTGATAACAATTTATTATGGGAAATAAATAGAAAAACGGTGTCCATTGTGTAGAAAGGAAATATATGGAGTAACGCGTAAGATAATGGCATCTGAAATCAGTTTCGCTTTTTTTTTTTTTTTTCGTAATTGAATTGATGTGAAATAAATAAAAATACGAAAATGAAAGCATAATAAGCTAACAAGCTTTATCTCCCGAGAGTTACGGAGGTCACAGAACTACTAATTTGCTAAGAAAAAATTTCGTCCCCTGCCTAATGATTTTTAGTAATGAATTTTCATTGTAAAATTAATTTTTATATAGTTTTAGTATTTTCATAAATTTTATAATTATATACCTGGCTCCATCCCGAATCCCGAGATTTTAATTTTCCAACTTATATATAAGAAAAATTGGTCTATAAATTGTGCAACCAAATATAATATTAAGTCAAATTCTAAATAAAAAATGAGTTCAAAATTATAGCCGAACAAGTTCTAAGACTTAGTTCAGTTTTATATTCTTTTAAAAAAATTAGACAAAATTCAAAAGCTAAAGAGAGAAAAAAAAAGAAAAAGAAAGAAAAAGAAAAAAGGAGTACAATAGCTACATACTGATGGAAGCTTTTTTCTTTTCTAAAAAAAATGAAAATTTCTACACCCGTGTAAGTAGAAATCTCCTTCATACGTTGATTTGTATATTGACCACCAAGAAAATCAATATTATTATGTAAAAATAAAAATAATACATAAATTACTGTAAGTAGGAATTTTTTTACCAAAATCTCCATCATTTTTTAATTGAGTTTGTATTTCAGATGTCTATTTAATCCTCTCCATAAGTAATGTCCATTCACGTGACACTTTTGGGTAACTTGTTGGAAAAAGAAAAAAAGCATCACCATCGTATAAAAATTAAATTAAATCCAAGAGAAACAACAAGAAAATGACTTAAAATTTCTCTCATAAGGTTTTAATACCGATGCAAACGCATCGAGCTATTTGTGAATAAGTTCGAACTCGTCTCGTTAATAATTTGGCTCAACATATTATTTAACTAATAAACAGAATATGAACAATAAAATATGGCTCGTTAAATGAACTAGTTTAAGTTTAAATAATCCCCAATTCGGCTAATTGAGGGTTAGATTCGTTTATTAATCTTATAATATATATATATATATATATATATATGTTTGAAATTAAAGAAGTTTACATACATAAAGCATATTATTGAATTTTTTTAAAATTTCAGCCTTTTTCTGATAGTAATATTATGTTGAAAATTTTTTACAATGCAGTAATTATCTAATAAGTCCTCCACTACATGGTTATTACTTGTCCACTCTATTAGATATTTAAAGTTAATTTATATATTTTTAAATATTTGATACTGTGGATATATAATAATAAATTATATTTATGGATCTGAACTAAACTATTCATGAACAAGCTCAAACTTGGCACGGATGCATATGAGCCGAGTCTAAATATTAAAAATAAGACTCATTAAATAAACAAACAAAGCAAAATTGCACAATAAAACACATTAACATGAATAGATGGTGGCTCAGCTGGGTTTAGCTCATTTTAGACCCTATATCTCAATTGTTAACAATATACTCTTTCCGTTTACAAATAACAACTTTGTTTTGATCGGCACAAAATTTTAAAAAATAGTATATATATATATATATATATATATATATTCCAAATTTTGAATGAAATATAAATTACCAAGCTGCCCCCATAACTTTTTATCTTATTTTTAACCTTAATAAATTGTAAAGGTAATAATGATAATGCATTTATTCTTTTTAATGATTAAATAATCCAAAATAGAAAAAATAAACTTTTTTTGTTTAATTACATCGAAGAAAAAGTAATTAGGGAGTATAGAGTGAACATTATTTGTTATCAATAAACCCATATCCGTCCGTTCCCTATTGTACTCAAACTCACTTTAGTTCCGCACACACAGAGGGAGGGAGAGAGAGAGAGAGAGAGAGAGAGAGAGAGAGAGATGAAGCAATGGGTACTCCTGATTTTGTCTCTCCTAGTGATAAAAGCAGAAGCAAGGGATGATGAGTTGATGAGAACAGAAGGGGTTCATTTCATGTTAAATGGAAGCCCTTTTTATGGCAATGGTTTTAATGCTTATTGGCTTATGTATACGGCTTATGAGCCCTCTGAGAGAAGCAGAGTCTCCTCTGCTTTTCAACAAGCTAAAAGCCATGGCCTCTCTGTTGCTAGAAGTTGGGCTTTTAATGATGGTGGTTACAGGGCCCTCCAAACCTCACCCGGCTCCTATGATGATCAAGCTTTTCAGGTTATTTATTATTAACTGATTTATTGTTGTTTTTAGGTATGCATTAACTTAACATCGTTTATTTTTTTAAGTGAGTAATAATTTCTAAATTACTAGACAGTTAAATATTATCTCATATCGATTAGTAATAAATTTAAACTTTGTATATAATTGCATGGTTATCCTTTATTAGAAGCCAATTTTTTTAAAAATGAGTTATACCTATTTAATTATTGTAATTACAAATTTAACAATAACCGAGGATGTTTTTTGTTTCTTCTTGCTCCCTCTGTTATTTTCTAAGTGAATTTTAATAAAAATGAAGAAGTTACTATATAAGTTATCTTTTCACAATTTTGATGGTAAAAATTGATAAATTAATTACTTTTGCATTTCCTAAAATTACTCAACAATTCACAGTGCACATGAATTGATGAGGGTTGCTTTAGTATGTATTTTTTAACCAATTATTTTCTTAATTAGTGTGCACAATTCTGAAAAATCACTTAAAATAGAACGAAGGGAGTAATTAGTAGTATTTTTAGGGCTCTTGACCTAATCTTTGACGAGTTTATGTTATAAGAGCATTCCCACCTGCGTATCTATATCCATTCCTAAATTTTAATCTGCATAATTCAAACTCTTTAAAAATAGTAGTAGGATGAAATTGATAGCAAATCCCATACTTTTTTTGAAATAATATTAAGTATTAAGTTTAATCCCTAAAACTTAGTGTATAGTCCCTGATAGGGTGATTGGTCGTAGTGCCCTGGGGCTATGCGAACGGGGAACCTGCTGTGCAAAATAGCACTGCCCTTGCTGTGCGATTTTTGGCCAAATGATCTATATCCAACGGCTACGATTTCATATAAAAAAATTTGATTTTTTTTTTATAAATATTTTATTGATATGAAATTGTAGCGGTTAGGTATAAATCGTTTGGCTGAATATCGCGTAACAAGAGTTGTTGTGCACCCCTGCGCAACAGCTTCCCCGGGGCTACCTTAAGCAACTTTATCCCCTTTTCGGCTGGGTGAGATTAATTGACAGTTGATAACTATTTATTAATAAAATGTTTTAAGTTATTGACGGGAAATTCTGAATTTCATTTGTCTATCTCATCTCACTTTGAATTTGTCAGACAACTAAAAACTATGTTTTCAATATTTCATTTCGATGAGACTTAAATACTGCCTGCTCTATTACCAGGTTAATGCATCCCATAGCTTATCATCAACATGTTAAAATGAGCGGGGCAGTATTGTAGTTTTTCTTTTCAATCTGTTTAATCAATTTCTTGATTAATCTTTTTTATGTTAGGAAGTTCGAAATTCCAAATATTCCGATGACGACTGTTGACATTGTCCGGTTTAAACTTCATGATACCGATGAAGTTGGGGGGAGCGAATTCTTTGGAGGGTATGGTTCTTCTCATTCTAGACGAGGCTATGTTGAGAATTCAAGAGGGAGAGTTTGTTGTTAATGAAATTCTACTGGTTATCATCTGGTATGGCTAGCCACTTGCTCTCGGACCTTGGAGGTGAACAAATGGACCTCCCCTTTGAAGTTTCAGATGAGCAATTGGAGATGATACTGTGTCCTGAAAACACCTTTATACTTGGCCGTTCGGGCACTGGTAAAACTACTGTTTTGACAATGAAATTGCTTCGAAGGGAGGAACAGCATTATATGGTCTCGAAGGGACTTTCAGCTGAAACCTCTTCATTGAGCAGCAGATGCCATAGTGTTAGTGAATGCATTGTGGAGACGAAAGAAAATTCTTGCAACATTGTGGAGACTAAGGAAAGTTCCTTGCGCCAACTTTTAGTTTCAGTCAGTCCGAGACTTTGTCATGCTGTCAAACAACATATTTCTGGGCTCAAAAGGTGTGCAATATATTCAGGAATCGGTTATTGTTTCCATTCAATATAATCAAACTATGTTTATTGTACGCATTCGTATATTCAAAAAACTAGTAAGAATTCAGAAAGAGTTTCTACATCGACAATTCAAAATTAGAAGGCTAAAAAAACATGATTCGACGTGGTCAGAGCAGTCTAACATTGATTATGTCTTGGCACAGTTGAAAAGTCCATGAAACTTATCCATCTAATTCTGAAGAAACTTGCTTGTGAGATCCTTATTAACTTATCCAACTAGGATTTGGTCCAAGAAAAAGTAACAGAAATAAAAACTATTCTTCATTGGAGATGTTAGTTTAAATTGGAAATCATTTCTTTCAGTTTCTTTTGAATTCGCAGGAAAGACGTCAACATTAATTGAGTGCACTCGAGAAAAAATCTATGACATATTCAAGACTACGAAAAGACTAAGGCGCAAAGATGTGAATTCGCGTTAGCTGACTCGGTGAATGATCTTCATTGTCGACTAGGAAATGCTGAATTTGAGGGCGATGAGATGGATTTTGTATGCATTGACGAAATGCAAGACTTGACAATGAGGCAAATTGCACTTTTCAAATATATCTGCAGAAATGTGGATGAAGGATCCGCCTTTGATGGGGATACAGCACAGACAATAGCAAGGGGAATTGATCCTTATTCTACAATGAGTTTTTAATGGAATCAAATCTCAAAAGACCAGATGGAAGCAAGTGAAGAAGGCACATCACCGAGCTTTTTTGCCTTAAGCAGAACTTTCGTACGCATGATGGTGTGCTAATGTTAGAGCAAAGTGTAGTTGACCTTCTGTATTGTTTCTTTCGACGTTTCGTTGATATTCTAGACCCTTTGGAGAGTCTTATATGCGGTGAAGATCCAGTACTTCTCGAACCTGCCAATGGTGAAAATGCAGTTGTGACTATATTTGGAAAGAGGGAAAGTGAAAGTGGTGATGAGAACTTAGTAGGGTTTGGAGCACAGCAAGTTGTTTTAGTACGAGATGATTGTGCCAGAAATGAAATTTCAGCCTACGTTAGCAACTAGGCTCTCGTTTTGACCATTGTTGAGTGCAAAGGCCTACAGTTTCAGGTGACTCTGGCTAATATATATTTTTTTCTCTTCATTGAGAAAGAGGTTAGCCATTTTATTTTCATACTGATCTTCTTGTTCTGAGATGCTGTCTCTGTCGAACAAAATTATTCTTTTCCGTTGTTTAAAGTAATTAATGGAATATGTTTTTTATAATGTTTATGAAATAGGTAGACTTGTTTATTTTGGAAAAGTTTAGATATATGGTAAATGCTCTTACCTTTTATTTTGGAAAAGTTTAGACTTGTTTATTTTCACTCGGGACTGCTTCTTCACTATGAAATCTTCATTCGTTGAATGGATTATTTCTGGTGATTCATATCTGTTTTGAAATTTCTAATTTTGGAGCTGACATTCACTTATTAACAAACAATATTTATGAATTTTTGGCTACAATAATTGAGAAGTTGCTGTTTGGTACCATAAGCATAATGGAATGGACCAACAAATATGGGCTCAGTAAGAGTTACGGCTTTCAAATGGTATTTATAAGGATTGTTTTTCAACCGTGCTTGGTTTGCGTGAACTGTGGTACCTACTTTGACATACTTGCTCGGGTGCTCAAGACGGATGATGCTATCTCATGGCTGCCGATGGATGTAATTTGGATCCCAACGAGAATGGATGAAAGCAACAGTTTGTTTATGAATTCAAACATACTTGCTGAGGCACTGATAAAATTCATGGACCCACTTGTTATAGTGAGTGTGCGTGGAGATAGTCATATGTTCACTTGTGATGAGGCAATTTTTGTGGATATGAATGCCACCTCGGGCGAAGAGGATATTTTGAGAATTTTGTTTCCAGCTGACGGTAAAGTTCCTCAAGGAGAAGATGTCGAAGGTGAAGCTACAAAGTTATGCAATGATGACAACAATGGGTAGTTTAGTGAGGCTTCGTCTTTAAATTTTGCTTCCGTCACTGGCCAGAAGATTAAAATTGAGGACAAGTACCGATGCAGATCAAATATAATGCTTTCTTCTGGTAAGAAAAAGCTGCCCAAGTTTCCTTTGTCGAGCAAAAAAGGAGCCGCAAGCATGAAGGTACTCAAATTCTTTTGACATTTCCGTCGTAACACTAAGCTTTGTTACGGTTTCCTGAATTGATGTGCACTAATTACTACCAAGTTACTCAAATGCTCATGTCATGTAACCATTTAATTGTGGATCGCGTGTTGGTTTTATCTCTATTGAGAATTATGAGCAACTTTTCTTCCTAATTTTCAGTAAAACCGTTGAGCACTTTCATGGTTATCGAACTTTGATAATGGCCTAAGTATCAAGTTCTCATCATCTCCCCAACAAACTTAAACACTATGACAGTCATTTGCACCTGTTTCATAGTAAATTATTTGTATCCTTGGGAAGCGGTGCTAGATTCTGTAGTAAATGTGACTGTGTTTCAGCGCACGTGTTACACTGTTTCTAGCTATTATATTGTACGTATAGTTCGCATAGTCAAGCTAAAATATTGTTCTTTTGTTCATTATTTGGATTCAGTTTTTTCAGTCTTTTATGATTTATTTATGTTGTGAACAAATGCCCAAGTTCATGGTTCAAATGTTGGAGCAGCTAAATTGGTTTTTGGGTATACGATATAGCATTCATACTTTATTTGTCTCTCTTTTGACAGAGATTTAGATGAAAGTGTCTCAATAATGTGGGATACCATGAGAAAGCAGTATGAACTAACAGGTGATCCTAAAATCAATGCTTCCGTGCAAGACTTTCATCGTGAGAAAATTGAACGATCCGAGATCACTAACAACAAGAGTAGAAATTGAAGCTGTAGTTGGGGACCAATTAGCAACTCTGGTAATGGCAAAGCTTCACATTGCACAAGTAGTTCCGGAACTAGAAATGGCGATAATAATAAAGATTATTCGGAAAACAAAGACAAAGGGATGGGAAAGTCGACGAATGGGAAGAATGAGAAAGGTGGCCGAAAGAAATGAAAAGGTTTCACTCTCTTTGCTTACATACGGTAGTTGCAACTTGTAAACATTCGGGGAAAAGTATGTCCATTTGTAGGTGAGGTTCGATGTGGTCGTTTTGTTAAGTGAATCATTTCTGATTATACAAGTTTTGATGCAAATGAAGTTGAGAAAAAGGGCATAGGGTAATTATATTTGGGAAAATTATGTCGATATGTCACTGTCTAGTCAAGTTAAACGTTTCGACCATTAAACTTTTTGCGCAGAAGATGTTGAGGAAAGGGTATGGGTACCTGCTTTACATTTGAATAGTGATGATTGGGCTCGAGGTGGTTGGATTAGTATCGATGTCAACGATTTGTAAATGTAGACGATAGTTTCACGGGTTTTTGTAATAGGTACGAGCAGTTAAAATTGTCGAAATGCTTGCTTACTTTTAATGTTTCAGAAATAGTTATCAAATGCTGATTGTGAATTTTTGATCTTGTACTAAACTTGTAATGGATTGTTAGGAACAAATTATCAAATATATATTATGTTTGTCTACTAGACTGGTTTGTGTAAAGTGTAAACTACTAAGTCATGAAACAAATATGCATGACCTAGTTGCCAACAAGGGGCACGGAAGGTTTTAATGATACAGTAAATAAAAGCGAGAAACATGACCTTAAAAATATAAGATATAGTAAATAAATAATTGAATAAATGATATTTGACTGATCTTATACGGGTAAATGATCATTTGTGTTTTCATACGTGTCCGAGTTTTGTATAATTGGACCATATTTACATTTCAAAAATGCAATTCGAATTAAAGGACAAGATTGCTCTGAATAGGAGCAAGACTGCTACTCCATTCTAACTTGTCCTTTCACTCAAAAAGATTCAATTAAAATGGTGCATTTTAGTGTGTATAATTGGAAAATTGTTAAACTCACGGAAATTTGTTTTTACTTATTGCTAGGAAAATCGCAAAAATAACAAATAAAGCATGCTTAATAATTTTTTATGATACTGATAAAATTTATAATGTTACCAAAAGTACTTTCTAAAAAATTTAGAACAACTTTAATAATTTTTACCATAACTTACTGATTTTCAAGAATATTCTCATGTTATTCATATGATTATTTATGGTGTTGGAGCTTTCCATCTATTATTTATGCGGAAGTTTTATGCATTGTTCATAAGGGCAATCCCATCGTCGAAGTGAGAGACACAACATACAAAATATATATATAATGTCTCTTTTTCTTGTGTTCATATATATACATATATATACATACATATGTAATGTCTCTTTTTCTTGTGTTGATAAGGGCAATCCTGTCGTAGTGAGAGACGCAACATACGAATACCTCGAGCTTTGTTTTCAAATTATAGCAGCAGATTAAGTGTTCGATGAAACGACTCAATGAGTGTCTTTTTTTTTTTTGGTCCAAATGGGTATGTTTCTTTGGGCTTCATTTGTGCGAGTTTTATTGTTCAGATTATCAAGTTTTCTTGTAGGCTGTGTGGAACATGTATAAAAATCCATTATTGTGTAATCAATGTGCATTGTTACAATTAAACTATTCAAATAACAAATTATAATCAATTCATAACACCATGCACTAATAAATAACTAGATTATCAATAACAAGAACATTTTTTTTGTCCAAAAAAAAAAAAAAACTTTTTTTTTATTGGAATATGTAGCAAATTAATCGAAGGAAAATGAAACAAAAATGAAAAACGATCATATTTATGGTAAAAAAAAGAACCGACTGCCCGCAGAAAATATATTGAGGTTTTAACCTCCTCTTTTTTGAATGTATAGAGGTTTATATAAATAATGGATAATAATTTGCAATACCGAGCAAGATATATCGAATCATGTATATTCATATTGAGAAAGCCGGTTTCGTATAGAGGTGTACGCGATTAATGGGTTACAATGCTAGCAAACGATAACACACACTCCTCTGCTTTGAAACATCAGCAAGATCGCCCGAGCACAGAAAATCATCGTTACAGACAGCATTTGAAGTTTGCGAATTCGTGCTAAGTTCCCCCGAACCATAATTCTGTGATTTAACTTGATGTATTGACATTTACAGAAACTATATGATAAAAACTATGTCTTTTGTTAACTTATTTATTAATTGGTCTGCAAGCCATACGTAAAATTGGCTATTGATGATTATTTGAATCATAATGTCTTACTATTTTTATTTGAGATTAAATTTGTTACGCCGCTTCAATTTTTTTCCCCTTTAAAAATTGTAGTTTTTGGTGTTTGGTAAATAGTAAAATAATTTCGTTTCATAGTATTTTTCTCCATTTTTTAATGATGCTTTTAAAGCAACCTTAAGATGTCCTTAAAAAATATTTATATTTTTCCTATCATTAATTACCAAAATAAACTTAATTATATTTATTACATGTCCTATACATATCCAATTTAGTTTTTTTACAATAAAAATCACCATTTTACCTATCGTAACATTACTTATCAATTTTTTTTAAAAACAATTTTTTCTCCAATCACCAAAATTAATGACATCCGTTTTTAAATCAACTTTTTAAATTAATTTTGAAAAGCAAAAGTTGAAAAACAAGAGTATTCCCAAACTGGGCCTTATCTCAGGAAAGACTTATGCCTTACCATTTGTACATTAACACTCTATAGTGCCTAATATAACGATGTGAAAAAATTTAGCTCCAAAAATAATAAATTCTAAAAACATATCTCGAATACTTTGATGACCATCCTACTCCAGGCTTAATAAGCAAACCCCAGGTTAAAAATATCAGAATTGGATGAATATATCCAATGGAATTGGATGAATACTAATCATGATGAAAATTGCAAAAATAATTGACAAAACATTGTAAAAAATAAATATCAATAAATAATAAATCTATTGAAAATATTAACATATGAGAATGTTAAGAACCCTATTGGAAAAAATAAAGAATAAACACTGAGTTATCTATTTTGAAATTAATAGAATCAAATTCAACGATTTTCTATTTATTTAGTCAAAGTTCATATAAACTATACAAAAACTTTAAAGATAATTCTATCCTTAGGATGTGCAGGGAATTTGATAATGCTATTTTTAATAACAACCTCATAGGGGAGTGAAAGGTGAACAAATTACAATCTATCACAAAAAAAAAGAAAGAAATGCATTCAAATAAAATAAAATGCATGATGAATTATCACATATAAAAATTATACAAAGAACAACATAAAACAAATATACAGCCTTATTAAAAGTGTAAAAGACATGCTTACACTATAAAATTAATTATTGCACTCTATCGTAAAGAGGGAAATAAATGTATTCAAATAGAAAAAAAAAATGTATAATGGACTCATCACATTAGGAAATATACACAAAGAACAACAAAAAAGGAATATATAGCCTAATAGTAAGTGTACAAACACATACTTCCTCTAAAAAGTATGAGATGAAATAATAAATTTAAGCGTAAAAGATGCATTCGCACCAAAAACAATCAGATGAAATTAAAAAAAAAAAATTTGAATGACAAAAATAGGTCAAATGAGAATCATTAAGACTATGATTAAGTAGTAACGAATAACATAAATAATCCTTACATGTATATACCTGAAAAACATAAACCAAAAATGTCGCACTCCAGATTGGAATGACATTGTTCGTATATCTTTGGTAGTAACCAACACACATAAGCCTAATATAAAATCATTTAATAAAATTGGAATGACAAAAAAAAAATAAAAAAGCCATTCAAAAACCTATCATCGAAAAAGAAAGAAATGTATCCAGTTATTATTTTTTTTTATGATGAACTATCGCGTTAAAAAATACACATAAAGAGCAACAAATAAAAAATAAAATTTGTACTTGTGCTCTAGTTCCTAATGGATCGCAGCGGAAAAAATATATACATATCTTGTAATAGTGTGCATGGATACTATAAAAAAATTAATTGTATTTTATAATATAGGATAAAATTATACCTATGAAATTTTCGTGTACAAATATTGTGCACACCAACAAAACCCTTCTGAGAGAAGGATCATCGCGCAACCTTTGATCTTCTGTTGTACTCATGTTAAACACTTTACTCCGGAAGAAATATTGGCCTTTCTACGTCTGTGGCGGAAGGGATACGTAAGTTTCTTTTCTGCCATGTTTAGAAAGGCTACAGTACGATCTAATGGTAGAATATTGCAAGAGTTATCTTATGCAGTTTTGAATTCAATCATATCTACTAAGATAATCATTATACACATAAATCACAATCAATACCACTACATGATTGTAACTAAACTCTCTCTCAATATTACGAATTTATAATTTGGGTTCCATGTCATTAATATTTATTACATTCCCCACGTTAAGATTGTAGATACCCACTAATTAAATAGAATTAGTGACAATCTAATTTAATTAGCATGCTAAATTTACTTAAGACCTTCTACTTAACTTATTTAACGTATTGGATTACAAAATCCACCTACAGGGTTTGACACAATCAAAACTTATAAGCTTTCTTAAGAGAGTATCATTAATCCCTATACTGGGACGTGGATTCCATCAATTATTAATAAATACCATATGAAAAATGTTATTGTAAAACTAATCGAGTGTATTGACTCATAATAAATCTCTCTTTTATGAATTAAAATGACAAACATTGTCCACACATGTCTAAATAATAATTTTAGGATAAAAAGTATAAACATTATCTATGATCACAATGCATGAATTGCCTTATATAATTAGTACTAAAACAATTACCTCGACATGATCTTATTTAATACACACAAAGTGTACACAGACTTACTGAAACCATGTACTATAATTTACCCATGGCGTGTCCATTTCCATCTAAAATTGTAAATATAAAACTTATATTCCATA
>MKEJ01014160.1:0-10024 GCA_001753735.1 Embelia ribes
TCTGAACAGTAGCAACAGCATCACCTTTGCTGACGTAGAAAATGTTGCATCGTTCATTGTCTGCTCATATATTACAGTGTTTTCAAAATGTGGGGCCTTATAATAGCTCTGTAAGCGGTCCCCATATGTGATGTGGTAGGACTGGTTTAAATGCAATTGGTATCAATATCTGCGAAATGCATGGCAGTGATGTCTCTTTATTGCCCTGAATGTACCTTTATTCGCTTCAATACATCTTCTCATATTGAAGACAAATCTGTCTGAGAATTTTAATTCCTTTAACCACTGAACAATTACAAGTACAACGTCTTTCTCCAACTGTTACACGGCTTTGGGATATTTTCCTTGACTATCATCCCAAACTTGATTTGGAAGGTGACAAAATGGAAGTAAATCCTCTCTTGCCTTTCTGTTATCTTTCGGCTTATCTCGAACACTCATCATTGTATTAAACACATTATCGAAAAATTTCTTCTCAACGTATATGACGTTGAGTTGTGACAAATTAGGTTAAAGCTCCAAGGGAGATCCCAAAATACGCTACGTTTCTTCCACCTACAACCGGTGTCTCTGCAATCTCAGCGTTATGCTCAACGCCTCCATTTTCAGTAATTTTAACCAATTCAGTTGTTCTATCTCCTGAAGGATTTCAAAACCCGTTTTAACATATGAAGGGTCCTTTATAATAGTTTTGTTTCTTAAGAAGTTCCTCTTATTATTCCTATATGTATGACTATCTGGTAGGAACTTTTTGTGGTTATCAAACCACGGGGTCCTCCCCCCATTTGGAAGATGAAATGCATACTAATCTTCCGTACAATATGGGATGGCCAACTTTCTTGCTATTGACTAGCCAGATAACATAGAGTACACAAGGAAGTCGCTTATAATCCACATAAGAGTTGCTCGTAATTGAAAGTTCTGTTTAAGAGCAACATTGAACATTACAACACCATATGTCCAAAGGTTTTTGAACTCCACAATTAAAGGCTATAGTAACATGTCTATCTTATGCTTGGGATTCCTCCGATCGTGAAAGATAACTATAAGGAAAAAGAATCGGTCATTCATGCACAACTACGATGGAAAATTGTACACGGTGACTACAACTTGTCAGGATGAGTACGAATGACCATATTGACCAAACACAGTAAAACCATCAGTGGAAAGACCCAAACAAATATTGCGGGGCTCAACTGTAAATATTGTGTGTATGCGGTTAAAATGTTTCTACACCTCAGAATTTGAAAGGTACGTCTTAACATCCGATTCTTGTTGATGGTGTCTGTGCCACCTCATATCGCTGGTCGTCGCTTCGGATTGGTACAACCATTAAAGTTTGGGTGTGAGGAGGAAGAAATACATCTTGCTCCATGGTACATCACAACGTCTCGAATCCCCTATGTTTCTCAGCTTATATCTTCTCTCCCCGCAAAATTTGCAAGTTGTTATTTCACTGTCATCTCCCCAATAAATCATACATGTGTTTACGCAATAGTAAATCTCCTCGACGGGAAGTCCCATTCCCCAAACTAACTTTTTTGTCCCATAAAAATTGGACATCATCCTAATATCTTTAGGCAATACCTGCTTAAAAAATCCAAATATATCATCATAACAGCGTTCAGACAAATTATGTTCTGATTTAATACTTAGCATCTAAGAAACGACAGATAATTATAAGTGCGTTGACCTATGCCACAATTCTTACTTTGCTGCATGGATCATATCATATAAATGCATAGTCATCGGATCGGGAGATTATTCCTTAACCGTTGGATTAAAGTTAGGTCCAACTATATCTATAACCATTGTCCTAAATGGATTATTATACTCTGGTCCGTTGCTTGCAAAAGTCATTACTGGAACATAATCGGAGGTTTCATAATATGGTCGCTGAGTATGAGTAGGGTTTGATAATTCTTTTTCTCCATGATGATTCCAAACATAATAATCCGCAGCAAAACCTTTTGTAACAAGATGGTACTCAACATCCTCAACAGTCACAAATTTCTTATTCGTGCACTTCTTGCATGGACACCCAATCTTTTTTCTATCCATATATTGAGGCAAACTACTTGTAAAATTTATAAATTCTAGTACACCATTATGAAATGTAGGATTGAGAGATTTATTCAATACTTTTTGGTACATCCATTCTCTATTATGGTTCATTTTGCCCTACACATTTGATGGTAATTATGCACAATTAATATACATGAAATTCAATAACAAAAATTACTATACAAACTTTCTAACAAATATATATATTGTTAAAATAAAATAAATTTAACATACAACAATGATGCCTATTTGCACGAAGGCGTGCAGATATAAATCAATTTAAGCAATACAAGCACGTATTTATGACTACATTGTTAGGATGCTAACAAATCATAGATGATATGAATACAAAAAATATCAGAATTTGATATATTTTTGTGTTGGTCGGATTTTTTCATACAACCATGGAGAAGAAGGTCTAGTTTTCTAACGAAGTTTGAGATATTTATAATGGATTTTGCAATAGAATTTTTATATTTTGCAATGAATTTTGTAACGGAATTTTATATTTTGTAGCAAATTTTGTAACGGAATTATTTTACAATGACGTTTGCGATGGATAATATTTAATAATAAATAAGTTACTGAAATGGATTGTGCGATGAATTTGACGAAATTTGCAATGGATAATGCCACAAAATTTGTAACATAAAATTGTTGCGATGGATGTTGAAACGGAAAATTTTTAATTGTATTTAATTTTATTGCGACGGATTTTGCGATGGCAATTACCAACAAAATTTGCCACGGATGTTGCAATGGAAATTACCAATGAAAGTTGCGACATATTTAATTTGCAACGCAATTAGCAACAAAATTTGAAACAAATTTTGCAACAATGATGTTCTGTTGGATCTTTTGTTGCAAATTTTGGAGATAAAATTTCCTGCAATTTATAGCAACGGAATTGCTAACGGACGTATTCTCGTCCTTTAGGGAATCTATAAAAAATAAATAAATAAATTATATCAGTAGCAATATCCTTCACAAGCTATTTAGTTGTTTTCTTGAAGTGCGTTGCATGCAAGATTTGGTACACGAACTCAAGAGTACTAGAGGTTAGCCTACCTAGACTCCGAGATTTCCTTTAGCAATCATCAATATGGAAGTTTTTATGGCCCACTTAGGCTTGAGAGTAACGAGATTGGATTAAAACTTTATCAATTCTCCATGGTTTTTCTTTGTTTTCTCAATTTCTTTCTCTATGGTAAATGATGGTGACAAAGGGAGTGTTAGAGGTTTATAACACAGAGTGAATTTTATGATGTTTTCGAGATTTTATTAGATATGAGGAAGCAAACATGTGGCTAAACACTTTGTAACATCTTAGGAAATTTCACAATTTATTCATTGTTTCTAATATGGTTTCGGTAGTTTGAAATGATATTAACCTTCGTTAATTGGCTATGTATTTGTAGTCGAGGCATGTATTATGCAAATCCTTCTTCATACCGGGCCACCAAATTAATGTGAAACATCATGATATGTTTTTGTGCTAACGAGGTGTACCGCCAAATTAGAATGATGAGATTCTCGTAGAACCTTATCACGAATATAATTAAGCACGAATAGGAAAATTTTAAATTGCAAACCTCCATCTTCCGAAAGAGTCCATCTATCAAGGCCATGATCACTAAGGACATGAACTTGATAGGTATCCGATTCATTATCAACACATTGTGCTTAAATCACCCTTGTAATCAAAGTAGGTTGAGCTACAATAGAGAACAAGGTAGCTTGATCCTCAGCCTCAATGTACTCCAACATTAATCCATTCAATACCCGGAGCATCTCCCACTTATCTACTGGAAGGCAAGTAATGGTACACTGAGTCGTGTGACTCAATGCATCCGCTAAGACATTTGCCTTCCAGGGATGATACTCGAGATCGAAGTTATACTGCCCGAAATACTCCATCCATATTCTTTGCCTCATATTTAAGTCTTATTGAGTGAATATGTATTTCAAGAACTTGTGATCAGAATAAACCTCGAATTTCACCCCGTATAGATAGTGTCACCAATACTTCAATGCGAACATTACGGATTCGAACTCTTAGTCGTGTGTCAGGTAATTTTGCTTATGAATCTTCAACTGCTTTAAGTATGAGAGACTACCTTCCCGATTTGCATTAATACACAACCCAAGCCTTTTTTAGATATATTACAATACACCAAATGCCCGAGTCCCCGCTCTGGAATGATTAGAATTGGAGTTGAGGTTAGTAACTCCTTTAGACAGAGAAACGATATCTCACATTTAGGACTCTATTTAAATTTGACACCCTTTCGAGTGAGTTTTGTTAAAGGAATAGCTAAACGCAAGAACTTTTGCATGAAACGATGATAGTAGCCCGCAAGGCCTAAAAAGTTACTAATGACTTTGGTCATTCCTAATTGATAACGGCCTCAATCTTAAAAGGATCCACTGATATACCACCCTCCGATACAACATGACCAAGGAATTGAACCTCCCGTAACCAGAATTCATTCTTAGAAAACTTGGCATAAAGTCTATATTCTCAAAACATCAATAATGCAATGCAAAGATATTCACGATGTGTCTCTTCCCAAAGCAAATAAACTAGTATATCATCTATGAACATCACCATAAAACGGTCGAGATATAGACAGAAGATACGATTCATTAGGTCCATAAATGCCATGGAGAATTAGTGAGACTAAAGGGCATTATGAGAAATTCAAAGTGCCCCTAACGAGTACATAAAGTTGTCTTCTCAATGTCCGCTTCCCGAACTCTGAGCTGATGGTACCCTGAATATATATATATATATCTTGGAGAAAAATCTTGAACCCCGAAGTTGATCGAAAAGGTTATCAATCCTAGGCAATGGATACTTGTTCTTGATAGTTTCCCGATTTAAGTTTCGGTAATCAATGCACATCTGCATTGATCCATTCTTCTTTGGTATAAATAGTGCCAGGGCTTTACATGGTGAAGAACTCAGTCTAATGAATCCTTTTAACTTCAAGTTATCAATTTGTACCCCCAATTCCTCCAATTATCTCGGAACCAAACGATACGGTGCCATCGAGATAGGTCAATTGTAAACTCCACCTTTTGCAAAGGTAGAAGTCCACAAAGATCTTTTGGAAACATATCAAGAAAGTCATGAACAACAGAGGGATACTCCTCCCCCGAATGTACTTCCTCCTAAAACGAAAGGCTAGTCAACATAAAACATAGGCTAGTACAAGTACGACAAGTATAAAGGAATACAATAAAACTTGGCCCTTGATATAAATAGAAATACTCTCCATAATTTTCATGGTAACTCGCCTATGCTTGCAATAGTGTGATAACATGTCTATACCGATAATAACATTGAATCCCAACATATCGAAAATAATGAAGTCATATTCAAAGATATAATCTGCAATAATTAATTCATACCCCCAATAGACACTATCCATATAAATAATATCTCCCCCCGGAGTTTCAATGAAAATGGGCTCTTCCAAACGAGTTATAGGTAATTCTAGCATTCTAATGAATCTAGATGCAATAAAAGAACAAGATGCACCCATGTCAAATAATGCATGGGCCCAAGTAGAGAGAAATGGTAAAATACCTTATACAACCGAAGGCTCAGCTACCTCCGGTTCCTGAGGTATGGTATAAGTATAAGTCTGGGAAGACTGGCCCTATTGGAATCCCCTACGAGTAGTATTGCCCTGATAACCTCCACAAAATGCACTGATACCCTGACGAGCAGACGATGAAGGAGCAGTGTGAGATGTCCGCAAAGCTACCCCTAAAGATGAATATTGTTGCTGGCTATGGGCACTAACTGGAGCAAGAAAGCTCTCCGGACATCTCATCTATATTTGGCCCTTATTTCTTCACCCGTGACAAAAGACCTATGGGTATATCACTGGAACATGTCCCTCAATATTGCAAAGGCAACATATAGGGGTATGGGTATACTTACGAGCAATATGGTCCCGATGACCACAATTGTAGCACCCACTAGACCAAACAGTAAGCCCTGAAACCCTCCCCCAAAAAGCCTTTAGATTCCTCTTCTTCTTACCACACTACTACTCCCCCCGACACTTCCACTTGAACCACCTCCGATAGGATTCCCCAAACCCTGTCCCAATACTTGCACCGATTGTACCCCCAAAATCCGAATAGGATTTGAAGTATCCTTGTATTGTTGCTTGTTGATGAAGCTAAACTCAACATCTATAAACATGTCTACACAGTGCTTGTAGGTCCCGTAAAACCCCGCCATAGCATAGGTTTGAATAGAAGGCTACAACCAACTCTTGAGTTGGCTGCACTTCAATTTCTCCATTGCTACTAGCTTCGGTGCATATTTAAAAAGCTCGGTAAAGAGAAGTTGGTACTTTTACACACTCGAGTTCCCTTACACCAAGTTCTTGAATTCTTCCCTCTTATGTTCTCACAACATATCGGGAAAGAACTCATCAAGAAATAATTCCTAAAAGGCCGTCGTAGTGCTTCCCTCAAATCCCCCGACGTCCCCTTGGCTCTTCCACCAATGAGCCACTTTTTCCTAAAGATAGAATGGTACAATCACCATTCTTAGATTATTATCGACCATTTGGGTAGATTTGTAAATCCTTTCTATGTCGGTGATCAATTATTCCGCCAATATTGCTTCACCTTCCCCACGATAGATAGGCGAATCTATCATCCCAAAATGTCTTTAAGCCGATGAAGCACTAGTCTCCCCTTTCTTTCTCGGGTTTCGTGTCATCCTCGTGAAAACTTCCTCCAATGCCTGAATGAAGTTGGAAGGTCCCGAAGATTGGAAACCCCCCTCATTTTCATACCCGGGTGGTGGCACGAAATTAGCTTGAGCATTTTCTTCTACTTCCGGTTGAGGTCTAGTACAAGGTGGAACTTGGGTTTGAGGTCCATATGCCTCTCCACCCGGTACCTCCATACTCTCCTCGTCCGAAGTCTCTTCTAGACTAGGTATACCCTATTCGGCTCTAATCTCTACCACATTGCTAGTACGAATACACATGGGATGCTTCTCATCCTCATTAGGGATAGCGGTCCTTCCTCCACTAGCTAGTTGATCTCTTCTACAACTACGAGTTCCCTGTGCCATAATTTTCACATGGCAAGAAAGAAACCACGAAACAAGTAAGCTACAATTGCATATGGAAGGGAATGGAAATACAATGTATTTAGCTTATTACTTAATATGCATAAAGCATGCAACGAATAAATACTACGAAAACACTACAACTCGTTTACTCACTCTCAATCCGACTCTAAATACTACCCGTAAGCCACCAAGGTTTGCTTAACCTAGTTAGCTCCGATACCAACCTTTCATGCCCCGAATTCCCATACACTCATGGACGTGAGCTATATGATTGATAACATGGTGATAGAAGAAACATATAAATAAATAGCTTGAAATGAATATGAAAATAATTGCATGTGCCATTTATATTCTCGCAATCCCACATACAACAAAGTTTACTAATTTATGTACAACCTCTAAAATACATAGCTACAACACCTAGAGTGGCAACTGCCATCCACCTCTAAAATTCATATACATAAACAATGAAAATAAAATAGTAGGAAGCCATTGCCAACACTATATAAAAAAAAGCTCAAGCTAAATGCTTAGCAAAAATAAATGTACATACAGATTTTGCTAATCCTCTGAAATCAAAATATACATGTACATGATCTACAACTACGAAATACTACTATGTCATCTCCGAGCCGATGCCTATGCATGCCAATCCCTAGCCTCCAAACCTGTAGTAATATATATATATTGATATATGGAAAGGAGAAAGATAAATGGGTTAAATGGCCAATAAACAATGATACATGAGACTATGGAGTCTCGAAACATGTACATACTACAATGAATATAAAGTATGACATACTGTGGAAATAAGTAAATGAAACATACTATCCACGAGAACATGTAAGGTAAACATGTATAAGCTATGAAAAATCATGCAAAGTAAACATGAATAAACTACAAATGCTATGAATATGATCATGTGTTTGCTCATGTATAATAATGAGAGCATAATACCAACGACTTTGTCACTCCGACTATGACGACGACCATGACATGACTAAAAGTGGGACTAGTATCTCTACGAGTTCTCAAAAATGCTAAGGTCCACAATCGAGTGCAATGCAACCTAGCCTTCATTATTCTGCTACTGAGTGTAACACGAGTAATAAATGTATCCCAGATCTGGTTTTTCGCCTTTCACGGTGAGATTGTATGACCTCAATTGCTTCCAAGGATTTTATAAAAGCGATACTATGTGTCTTGAAAAGAAATAGAAAATTAACTTAATTTCCTATTTATGCAAATGCCCTCGAAAAATGCTACAAAATAAAGCCTCGATACAACAAATTCATGATATTCATGCCCTTTTGAATTCCATGAATGGCTATGCCTTTTATTCTACGATAGGCATGCCTAACCTCAGAAAACTACAAAATCCACGAAAATAGAACAACTATATTGTCTATGTATTTAATCATGAAAGGCCTACAAATATCACGAAATACCTCCGACTATGAATCCACGATCATGAATTATGATTTAATGAGTGCAATCATCTGATCATGCCACGAATGTTATGATAAATAAGTGTAGTCACATATCATCTCCGTGAATATTATATATGATATAATGAGTGTAATCACATATCATCTCCACGAATAGTATATATGATATAATTGAGAAACAATATATATCAAACGCCTCAATAATCATCTATGATCATATTATATATTACTAGTAGTAGTAAATAATATTCATATGATAATACTAGGGTATAAGAGTGTGCAAGTTAAATACTACAATCCACTACGAACATTCATCATCGAATAACAACCATAATATTATCTAAGAATATAATCCTTACGAAATTATAAGCATGAATATGATACGACACATCCACATTCTCTATATATGATTGATATTCATAATCTACCCGTACCTACGAACCCTCCTAATTGCCTCCGAATGGGCTGAGAAAATTTCCCCCAAAAGCACTCTTCTTGTGCCTTGGGAACGATCTAGCTACGGGCCTCACTTGATCCCGAACCTAGATATAAAAATGAACTATAAGGCATAAACAAGAAGATAGACTAATTTAATTCCACGAGCCTTAATGGTGTGAAAAACGAGGCAAAATCAACAAGTATGGAATTTAGGAAAACTTATGTCAAAATGAGCACGACGAGACGGAGAGCCCAAACATAAATTTTTGAGCTTGATCTTGCTCAAAATTGATAAAAACTCACCCCTTTCTCTCTATCTCCTCTTCTGTGCTCCAAGATATAGAAAATGATGAAGAAGAATAGAAGTCAACAACTTAAAATTCAAGTCTGACTAGTTGGATTGATTGATTCGTACTTGAATCGATCGAATTGTAATTTTGGATCGATCCAACAACTACTGCATCGATCGGAGCCACTGAAATTTTGGGTACAAACCCCTTGGGCTGAAAAATTCCAAAATGACTTGGAATCACTTATAGACACTAATGGAGGTGTTAAACAATTTTCGAAAAGGCATTTGAGTACCTGAAACTCGATATACGTGACTTAACGCGATTATCGACGAACCCCGTCGAAACCCCTGAAATGACCACTGAAACTCCTACGAATGGATACCTACGAACTCGATATATATCCCTCGAACACAAAATATAAGCTACACTACGAATGCATCTCCATGACCACGAATCATAGTCCCCGACTATGATATGTATATGCGACTATGAATGCATACGGTAACTACGAATGCAACGAAACTACGATTACGAATACTACGACGAATATAAATAATATCATTAAGTGTAATTAATAATATAATTTAATTAAAAAAAAATTATACGAATTTCTAGGACATTACAAATTAATTCCTAATAAGTGTTTTAAAATTCAACTCTCTTTGCTAACGAAA
>MKEJ01014161.1:0-17241 GCA_001753735.1 Embelia ribes
ATATATATGTATATATATACAAGTATTTGTATCACTGCACTGCTTTTTCTTGGCGTACAGAAAAAAAAAAATCATAAAAAAAAAACTCTGCATACGCATTTTTTGTATGATAATATATCACGTGCATTGAACATATATTACTTTAGAAACAAAATCATCGTACAAAATTTGACCACATACGTGAGGTGGTATAGCTTCAGTACCTGTCTGATCTCGGATTATATTTCCTTTTCCTTTTTACCTTCATTTGATGTTAATTCCTAACGTTTAGTAATGAAAAAAAGTACATTATGACATAAGTACTAATAATTTCCGCACTATATTGTTATTATAGAGAAACTATTTGTAGATCACACCAATCATGAATTTTGCTCTAAATCATGTTCTTATGGTCTCAACCAAAAGTGTGTTTTCTAGTTAAAGCGTTGTAGTTGCTAGTTTGCAATATCGTATCGTGTAATTTTTTTTAATGAGAAAAATATGGTATAAAATTATCATTGTCCGGAATAAATAGAACTTTCTTTTTCATCAAGTATAAAGAAGGGAGTTAGAAAAATGCGTACGGACTCGTGACCTGCTAAGTTAGCCCTAATGGTTCGACCGATGATAGAGTAATTACATCAATTTATAAGTTATTTCTGGTATCTGAAATTCCCTGTGCATAAATACTCTACAAGTTTAAACCAAAACTAAGACTAAAACTCACTTAAATTATGCATGAACATAAAGGAATATGTGTAATAATTTTCATGATGATATTTTTCGGGTTTATTTTCAGAATGTGTAAGAAAGTATTTGGAAGACGATGGGTCGGATCATCCAGAGTTCTCAAAGACGGTGTGGGATGAGTTTCCAGATGAGCCTGCTTACAAGAAATGCAAGTCCACTTTGAATTCCTCTGCGAAATTAGAATCCTTGGTAGTACTAACACAATTAATTTTCTTCATTTCACAAAATTTCAATATAGAAAAAAAAAATATATCAATATATATTTAATGATAATTCTATAATGTTTTGGGGACAATTTGTCTCAGGCTGATGCAGCTAAATGGGAGCCACCACATGGTAGATTTAGACACTTCTTCTACCCATGGTCAGAATATGTCAAAGTTGGGGCTGTTCTTAGATATTGTGCCTATGAAGTTATGGCCCTCCATGGTGTTCTTCACTCTGAAATTCAGGATTTTTTCTTTATAATATATATATATATATATATATGCACACACACACTCTTGTGTTGTGTGGATTATTTTATTCCTTTGATTATTTGCCACTTGCAAATAATTTTGAAGAATCTGGCATTTGTATGAAACTGAACTGGCATCAAAGGTAAAAAAAATTATTAGTATTTTTATAACTTTTGTAATTGCAGAAATTGTAAATATTAATTTCTTTTATCTTCTATTGATTTTAATTTTTACTCTATTAATAATATTTAAGAGCGTTTAACAACTTTGGCGCATAATCGGCACGTAGGCTTCACTTTTAGGATATAGCGTATGAGATGTATGTATGTGTTACGTCAAAAATTTCTCAAATATCTGTAATCTTGTACATAAAACTCTGCTTTTTCATGGTCTCGAGAGGATCTAATTCATGCGGTTCTTATTCTTGCCTACAAATCGATCAATGGTCCCAAAAAAATATGGGCAGGTTGAGAATATACCAATAAAAAGCTTTCATTGTACACTTGTGAAAAATAGAAAGGGTGATGGAAATGGGGAATTATGCCAATGGCAATTGATTTAGTTTTTGCGGTCCAAAGATAGAAACTAGCATAAAAAATATCATCTCCTTTTAGGTTGTTGTTCTACCCATGAGCTGCCATAAAGCATGTGATGCTCTATTACATTTGAATATATAACAAGACAAAGATTCCTAGACTTTGGTTCATTGAGAGACTCCACTCACAAAATGGAATAGATTTTGGAATGATGTTAGGATATATTCTATTTACTTTTTTCTTTATTAATAAAAAAGTTCTTTTTTATATATATATATCTGACGGCACAAATATGGGCGATAAGGAATGTTACTTTCGTGCCACCGCAATCATCCGACAAAATTCATGTTTTTGTTTTTCCGTTATAATAATGTTTGCCGACGTCACCTTTAATCGTGTTCTGTGTACTTACCCACCTCAGAAGGTGGAGTATTCCCCCCGAGTACTACACGATGATCGGCTTTCAAGTATTTCACCAAAGTGTGCGCTTTTGTGTTTGTTGATTAAAGAAAAAATGCTTCGTTCATTCTTTTTCAGGCGCCATACAATTTGAGAATCACATTTCAAGCGGAAATCAGAGACGCGACAGCCCAAGCCGCAGAGCTCGTGAGGTGTTTGGGAAAAGATGTAAGCAACATGAGAAGAACCCTAAAAGCCACTTTGCTAAAAAGGGTCCACATCTCAACCGAGCGACTACAACGTGCCATAGACATGCATTCGTATCTCTTAACTTCAAACTATGATCCACCCGAAAAGTCTCAATGCAAGCTATCTCACGCCTCGTCGTCCAACCTTCAAGATTTCTCATGCCACCAGGCAGAACTCGATAGTGCCACATCACATCAGAACCCAGATCCACTACCAGATAGCACCGTAGAACCACCACCGCCACTGCCACCGCCATCGTTGCAGATGGAAACTTATCATGAGATGATGAGGAAGCAATCAAGGAGGCAATATTCGTGGCCTTCTAGAGAAGTCGATGCTTTTGAGGAAGAAGGGGGTTTAAGCTTGGACTTTATACCCAGGATGAAAGCACTTGAAAGCACTGCAGCTTTATCACTCGCCACATTTACATCGTTGCTAATTGAGTTTGTCGCTCGGCTAGATCACTTGGTTGAAGCAGTCGAGGAACTTTCTAAGTTGGCAAAGTTCAAGCATGAGATTCAATAGGGGAAGAGAGTCTCATATTTTTACTGAATTTGATAAGTATGATGTATCAGAGTAAGAAAGAAATAAAAAAGGTGTAAAAAAAAACAAAAAAATAAATAAATAATGAAGAAGATGTAAAAGGGAACTCCTGAAATTGTTGCCACCTACTTGAAATAAAACTAATTATTTGGCTGGGTGAGTGTTTTCTTAGTACTGAAAATGTGTGTTTGTACACCATCAGAAGCTGCCAACAACTAAAAATAACTCCCAATAACCCAAAATGTTACACCCTCTTTTGCATAAGTATTTTTCTTTTTTCGAAAGTACCTATCAATAAGTTTAATTGCATATTCTAAGCAAAAAGTTATTAGCTTCTTCAGATCAAGAAAAAAGTGAAACTAGACTACTAGCTTTTCTTTTTTAGGTGAATCCAGCGGAAAAAAAGAAAAAGAATCAGCTAAAAATTGAGCAGTAGCTCGAAATCTGCAAAAACAAGCATCATGTTTGATACAATAAAGAAAAAAAAAATACTAGCAAGGTATCAAATGAACAATTTCACCCTATTCTATTTCTTCACCTATGAGATTATTGGCTTATTACAGCTTATATTGCTCATGTCACATATTCCACCCGAAACCGATATCAACAAATCATTTGTAACTAAAAACATGCTCTCAAACTGAAGAAATGACATCTCTAGAAAGCAAACATCTAATCACATAAAATGTAATCATAAACACCACAATAACATTTGCATAGATTATCATCATCGTCGAAGCCTTAATTATATACAAGGAAAATAAAAAATTTCCCAGTCTAATCACAATCCTTCGTAAGCTGGTTTCAACCTTATTTAAACAAGGGTGGTCGAAATAAATAGTCTTACGAGTTCTCGTCATTCGACTTAGAAGTCTGAGAGAACTCATTATCAAACCACTTTAGAGTCAAAAGCATAAACAGAACGGACACGAGAACACACTGCTAACTTAAAAGAGGCCAAATTTAGCGAAAATAGGGTACTGAATATTTGCCTTAGATCCAGTTGTGAGGCATCTTCACGGGCTCGGACGGACCACCGAGGTTGCTTTTCAGTAATGCCAGGATACTTCCACCATGCACTCTCCCCTCCGGAGCACGAGTTGGCGGTGACGAAACTGCAACATTGTCAGCTGGGAGATGGAATTGTTTTGCTGCAAACTGTTTCCAATTCATGAGATCAACATTCATATCTTCAACATTGACAACCCCATTGTTCATCTTCTCGGCCACATTATCTTTAGGGTCATGGACCAAAGCACCGAGAGTGGCCCCACCATGGACCCGCTTGTCCTGCAGCAGAGCCCCATGGGAGGCACACAGCCCCGTCTTCCCCCTCGAGAATGAGTTACACGGCCCGTCCTCAGCACCTTGCCCAAACTCGGACCCAGGCTGACCCCACGAGCACCTCTTACCTCCACCATGCGCTTTGCAAAAATCAGTACTACCCTGCGCGCTCTTCCCGCATCCTTCATACTTGCACCGCTTTCCACCACCATGGCGGACACAGTAGTCGGTGCGTCCACGGGCACTCTTGGTACACTCGGGCATAGCACACCTCTTACCACCACCGTGAGCGACACAGAACAAGGTTCCACCGTGTACGCTTTTCGGGCAAATCCCGCCACCTCCGAATGAGCACCTCTTGCCACCTCCGTGCCCCTTACAGAAAGGGGTGCTACCCTCAGCACCCTTGGTACACCCTTCGTACGTACACCTTTTCCCACCTCCATGCGCCTTACAGAACATCGTGCTACCCTGAGCTCCCTTTGTACACTCAGGATACTGGCACCGCCTACCACCTCCATGTGATATGCAAAGACCAGAAAGCCCCTCGGCGCTCTTCGTACAGTTTTCCTTCTGGCACCTCTTCCCACCACCATGGCGGATGCAGAGTCCGGATTTACCCCTGGCAGCACGGGTGCACCCATCATGGCTACAGCGGCGGCCCCCGCCATGGGCGATACAGAAGTCAGTTCGCCCCTCGGCGCTCTTAGTGCACCCTAGGAACTCGCACCTACGGCCTCCACCGTGGGCCTTGCAGTAGACGGTTCTTCCCTCCGCGCCTTTATGGCATCCTTCTTTTTGGCATCTGCGGCCCCCACCATGAGCGATGCAGAGACCAGAGGCGCCCCTCGCGCCCTTGCCACATCCCCTGAACTGGCTACTACTACTACTACTATTACTACTACTACTACGAGCCTGATTAATTATCCCGGAAGTACAGGTGGCTGAGCTTATCGGTGCTGTCATAATGCTAGTTGAAAGGTCTTGAACGGTATGAGCTGGATGGATCTCCCTTACGACCTGGTTCAGAAATAACCCAGTCCCAAATTTCTTAGGAGCAGTCGTATTAGGACTCAAATGGACACTGGTGATTTCAGATTCAGTACTAGTCCCCGTACATAGACTCAGCTGCAGATCAACTTTAGGCTTTGTCACAGGTTTCTTCTGGTTATTTAACATTTTCTCATTTCCAAGGTGGAGAGAAAAGTCTAAGTCAAGGTCCATAGAGGATTCCTCGTCAGTTTCTTTGGCCGAGGAGATCGCGGTGCACGCAGTTGCTGAACTGGCCTTACTGTCGGAGGAACTCGACGAATGATGTCCTAACATCAGGCACAGAGAGGAACCTTCTTGTGGGCCTATAAGTGCGCCAATAGAGCTCCATTTCCGCTTGGTACCCTTTGATGCGGTTAGGAAAGGGATGGGAGAGACTGGGGAATCGAGACGTAAAAGGGTATTTATGTTATAAACATCATCTCTGGCTCCTTGTACTTGCATGGACTTGCCAAGATTCTTGAACACATTCGAGGGAGGGTCAGGGGGAAAACCCGAATAGCAAAACCTGGCGTCCATGAGCCAAAGACTCTTATTCGAACCAATTCACAATTCCAAAAAGATTAGCCTGCCTGACTTCCGGGAGAGTAAACTAATTTACAAAACTAGGGTTAGATGTCACAAGAGGAGAACATGCATCCCCCACTCACGAAACCTGAGGTGTCCATTCTATCCATTTCGTATAGAGGTTTTAATCCGGGTTTATGCTAGCAGGAGCAAAGACACATCAGCAAAAACTTGAACCTTTAAATATCATTGCTATTGATCATCCTGTTTCAGGGGAAAAAAATAAAGAAGGAAACGAAAAGGAAAAAGAAAATCATCACCGGCTATAGCAAAAAATTAATGAATCTGGAGAAAGCAAAATACTGAAATGAGGCTTAGCATACAGCAGAAGTACATTTACAAAATGCAGACGCAAAAGAAAATCCAAGTTATAGCATAAAATAGATGACTCTGGAGCATTTTGATATAAATTGATAGGGGGAAAATTAAGTAATGATAGTGAAGCATAAAATTAATGAATCTGAAGAAAACAAGTAATTAAAATGAGGCCAAGCATGCAGAACATGAAGTGATTACAAAATGAAAAAAAGTCACCAATTATTATAGCACAAAACCAATAATTCAGGGGCACTGTAACAATGAAATGATAGGAAGAGAACCATATGAACAACCAAATTACCAGCAAATTAAAATCACAAGGCAATGATCCTTTCGAAATTTAATCACAAGGCAATGGCGAGTGCATAGTAGCTGTAGGCCATTACCGAACTGCTTATTTCAATTTTAAAATCTGGAACATGGCAGTGCAGAAAATATTTGCGAGGAAAGGAAAGAAAATTCACAAACAAAACAAAATTTAAGTTTTAAGACCAAAAAAGCTGCAGTAGCCAGATTTTAGATGATCTGTATCAAAAATTAAATGATATGCCAACAGATGATGTAAAACTAAAAATTCATACTTGATTGTTTCCCTTTCACATACTCAATTATTGTGTGGTGGGTTCGTGCATGTTTTTACAATACCTCATATGCATGTTAATAAGTACAGGAAAGTTTCTATACAAAACATGTCAATGCATAACCAATGCAAATAACTTAATAGTCTCGAGGGTTTATAACTTTTTGGTCGAACCAAAATGATATAGAGAAGTAGTAGCATATTGGTTATACACAAGTTATAAAGTTTGACGTATAAAATTGACATGTAAAAGCAAATAAACACTTCTAAAGAGCAAGTGTAATTAGTAAATGGAACTTGAGGATAGCAAGAAGAAAAATACATAATAAAATCCAATACACAGAGTTTATACGAAACTACACGAACAGGCCCACACATACGTGACAGTAGGCTAAGATATGACATAACTTTGCAGATCAGGTATAAATGGCCTGCAAACTAATAATGCATTTTATCTATAATAATAATATAATTTTTCTATTTTGGCTTGGTATTGTCAAACAATTCACACGTGAAGACATTAATAGAGCTTAATGCAGAAAAACAAGCATTTACTAGATAGCTACAAAACAGTAGATACGGTAAAGGGACACAGATCTAGTTCAACAAAGTCTTAGAAAAAGTAACCCAAGGGAGGAAACTAAGTCATTGTTTACAATAAATCGATCGCATTTAGTCCAAAATGAATACTGTTATGGAAGTTGACTAATCATCATTTCTGATAGCAAGACAGAATCAAATTATCAACACTTTTTATAAAATGGTCTTTGGCCCAAAACAAATACCGTTAAGACAGTTGACTAACTAATCATCATTTATGATAGCACAGCAGAATCAAATCATCTACAATTTTTTATAAAAGGGTCTTAGCGTAGAAACAATAAAAGGAAATCAAAAATAGAAATCAAGGGGATACTAAACATTTAAGAGGGAAATTACTGATATGATACAGAAGTAATTAGCAGCACATACCCAGAGCTATATCAGCAACAAACACAAACCCAATGAAAATAAGATTTATAAAAGTGAAAACTTGGCATATCCCCGACTAGATCGCAATCAGCCACACGTTGAAAGATAAACCTCTATAGATGAAAAGGCCAAAAGGTCCAAAGACTCCAACAAAAATTCAATTAACAAATTGAAATTTATAAGAACAATGGGCAAAACTCTTGCCAACAATATAAATATATGGAAAGTGAAAAATTTTAAACTAGATGAATCAATTCAGCTACGAGGGACTATAGAGTAATAATAACACTATAACAGTCAACAAATTTCAACTCATCCCATTAAAAAGCGAATTACTAGTTTGGCTTCGGAGAACTTTAGCAGAAAAACCAATTTATAATAATAACAACAAACAAATGCAACTAGATTTGTCTCTATGCTATGAAAAGAACAAAGCCCACATCATGTCACCGATAAAACCTAGATAAAACCTCTTTATTCATATTTTAGACCGTCAATTAAACAACAAAATGATATCACTAAACTCAAAAACTGAAGAAAATGATATCAATAAACCCATGTCCACTCAAAAACATAGAAGAACATATTTGAGCTCATCAAGATAATACCATGAATCTAAAATCAATCAAATACAAAATGAAAAAACTTACTTTTAAATCGTCACAGATCCAGATACAAAGCTCCGCCAAATTCAAGTAACAAGCAGCTGGAACAGAAGAGAGAATAAAAAAATAAATCAAATCCAAAACCCAAAATCAAATTCAACAAAATTTCAACAAATAAATTCCAAAACCCAGATCAAACTGCGGAGAACACCTAAAGAAAGTTAACTAATTTCAAAACCCATATGAAAAATCAAGCAAAATCGCAACAGAAAGTGAATTAATTACAAAACCTCAAATCAAATTGAACGTAATTACAATTAAAAGTAATAGAAAACAGATTGAATCGAGCCATAGGAGGACAGATAAATAGAAAATCGAATCCAGAACAAACTCAGCGATGAATTGAAAAACAGGGTCTCGGATTCGGAGGCCACAGATTACAGAGAGTACCTTTAGGATTCGTTGAGCTTATCAGAGAGAGGGAGAGAGAGAAATTATATCCAAAACCCACATCGAATTCAGAAATATTCCAAAACCCACATCAAATTGAGCAGAATTGAAAAAGAAAACCAACAAATTCCAAAACCCATATCAAATCGAGCAAATACACAAAAGAAAGTGAAATAATTCCAAAACCCTAAATCAAATTGAACACAATTATAAGCCTAAAGTAATATAAATAGATTGAATCGAGCCACATAAGGATAGATACAAGAAAAAATTAGCACAAATTGAAAAACAGGGGGTCGAATTCTATGGCCAGAGATTAAAGAAAGTACCTTTGTTATTCGTTTAGCTGATCAGATAGACAGAGAGAGCGAGCGAGAGAGAGAGAGAGGGGGTGTTAGGGATTTTATATGAGCGGCGGCGAGAAACAACGCGAGATAAATATATATATATAGATATAGATATATATAGGGAGAGAGAAGTTCACGTACGTATATATATATTCCTGTCTAGATACAGAGAGAGAGAGAGAGGGAGAGAGAGAGTGAGCTGTTAGGATTAATTTAAAGTTGGTTACAATCCTTTTGACTGCTGCGGTAAGCTCATGCTATTGACCTTTAACATTCTTGGTGAAATTGGGTTTTTCCAAATGTGTGGTTTCCATATTGAGCAGTCTTGAATTATGGTTTTTATCTCGCTATGTACTTGTGGGTTGGTTATGGTTATATTAGTTTCCTATGACACTGCCCAATTCTGAGGCATTGTCAAAATTTGAGTTTGTTTTTGCTGTGTACTTTTTGAACTGGGCAATGTTTAAATTTGAGAGAGAGCAATTAGGGTTAACTTATAGTAGAATTAGTTGCCTTTGATTGTCAAAATTTAAAGTTGCTACCAATAAATATTAAAGAATTTACAAAAGGAGAATTCTTTTTTTTTTTTTTTTTTGTTGTGAACATTTGGATGTTTTTGCAGAACATGTCGCAGAAAATGCTTCCTTTTTCTGAGCGAAAAGTTATATTTTCAGGGTTCTGATGTTCTACAATTATCTAGGATCAGAATGAGATGTGACAGTTTTTAATTAGGGATAAATCAATTGGGAACACAATTTTTTAATGCTGGTTCAGGTTTGTCTGGTTGTTAATGTACTATGCAAATTCAATTATGCGAATTCGATTATAATTTGAGTTAGAACCGGGAATGTCAAATTCTGGACTTATTAAACTTGTTGTTGGAGACTTGGAGCCTTATCCATGTCTGATGTAATAGCTTGAATGCACTTATAATATTATTTGGAGAATGGTCAGCTTAATGAACATGTTGCTAAAGCTGGCTGTAGAGTTGAATGTGGGTTGACAATTATACCAAACGGCTACTTTTGCATCTCTTCTCTCCTGTTTTGGGATAAAATGCTACTAGTACCTATAACTGTATTTCCGAGTCTTTTACTGTGTGAGGACTGATTAACAAGTTGCACCCTTTTAGGGTGTTTAAACATAACTCTTTTTTGCTTGAAGCTGAAATTATTTCTTAAATTTCAGTTATTTATCTTTGTCCAAAACCCTATTTTGCTGGACGCCTAGCTGTTGGAGCTGAAGCAGACAACATTTTCATTTGTAGTTTGCTGTACTATAGCAGTAACCATCCTGCTGTTATGATCGCTTGATGTGTTCTCTCTGTCACCTGTAGAAATTTTGCTCGCCAGCTACTTCCTCTGTTGTGACATTTTTCCTGGGACTGCTTTTGAAATAGATGTTTACAATTTTCGCTCTACAAATACCGCAGGCACAGATGATGATCTTCCTCCATCACATCAGAATAGGCTCTCAAGAGGGGGACGCATTGCAGGGAACGGAAGGTCTTCTGCCATAGGTTCTATGCCATATTCGAGGATGTATGCCGAGACTGATATGGAGGCCTAAATTCACCAACTTGAGCAAGAAGCATACAGTTCCGTTCTTAGAGCCTTTAAAGCTCAAGCTGATGCAATTACTTGGGTACCATTCCTTATTACACTTGTGTGATCTGATTTCTCCATTTTGGTTTATATAGGCATAAATGATCAACGATATGTATCTTATTCAGGAGAAAGAAAGTCTAATAACTGAGCTCAGAAAAGAATTGAGATTATCAAACGAAGAACATAGAGAACTTTCGGCCAGAGTTAATTCTGACGACCTCATCCGGAGGATAAGGTCTGATATTACTGCAAAGAAAGTTTTATTTTTTGTTACAAGTGAAATCCATTATAGTTCGCATGCCATTTGGTATCTATTCGTTATTTTTTGTTATAATTTAGTTTATGGATAATTCCGATAGGGAGTGGAGACAGGCGGGTGCATTCCAAGCTGGTATGCTCGCTCCTGGTCAAGCTATTCATGATCCATCCCCCAGTCCCACTGTCTCAGCGTCACGCAAGAAACATAAGATAAATCAGGCCCTGCCTTCTCAATCCTTTGGTGGGCCATCACCTCCTTTCCCCCCACAACCGATGGCTGCCTCTTCTCAGCCATCTTCTTTAGTGGCTAAACGAGGCCCTATTATGGGAGCCAAGGGCAAGAAGCATAAATCTGTGAGTTTGCGGGTTTTACTAATGATTTATAAGCATTTATATACTAACAAGCAACCAATTGCAAAAAACTGGCAAAGTGGCAGACACTTGTGCTTTGATCTTTGCCTTAAACATTGTGCCTGTTCATAGGATATGGACACATTGAAGTTTGTTAACTTCTTGTACATGATTGTTTATACATGATCAATTTCCTGAATGTATTCAAAAAGCTTTCATATTCATTTTCTTTTCTGGCTTTTATGTTATAGTTTATCTTTGTGTACTAAATAGGGTCAGGCGTTGCCTCCTGGACCTTCAATGAGAATGCAGCACCCTGGTCCAGGTCCAGCCGGAAGAGGCCAACTTGGTAATCGGGGTTCCTCTAGCGCCCTTGCTAGTGAACCTGCTGAAGGGGCATCTTTAAATCTTTTAATTGGTCGGAAAGTAAGGACAAGGTGGCCTGATGATAATAATTTTTATGAAGCTGTGATTACTGACTACAACCCCACCGAGGTATAGCTAGTTTGTATTGTTTGTATACTGTATTCTTTTTTGGAATTGTGCTGATGGGACAAAAAAATCTTTGGCCATCAATTTTCAGCGCAGACATGCTCTTGTTTATGATATCGGTACTGCAAATGAAACATGGGAATGGGTCGATCTTGCAGAGGTAAATACCGCACACCTTAAAATATGGGTGCAGTATTGACTAATTTAATCTATGATTTGTTGTATTCTTTTTTGGTTCTGTCAATGTAAGAGCCTTGAGCACTAACTGCAGTTTTGTGTTCTGTTGACTTTAGACTCCCCAACTGGTTAAAGAATCTTCTGTCAAAGTTCAAGTTCCCTGAATTTGATGATTTTAACTTTTCTGATTCATCGTAAAGTGAACTGTGATATGCATCTCATAGTATGTTAAATTTTAAAGCCTATTATGTACTGTGGTGAATATCGTGGATGTCCATCTCAGAAGTTTAGTATTTCTTCAGGTGCAGTGAGCCTTATCTGATAGTCCATTGGATATTGCTTCATATGGAGGGCTCCTGCTTTTCATTTTTATTATTGTGGAGAAAAGAAAAAGATTCCCTTCTTTTTCTATGCATCAGCTCTAAATCTTTAAAGAAACATAATGTTGTAAATGTTTTAAGCACACAAGTTTTTAGGGGGTATTCCTAATTGGTAGGATGATAAAGTAGAGTTAATGTCAATTTCATGTTAATATTTAGGGATTCTGTATTATTATCAGTAGCAATTATTAAGTGGCGGAGATAAAGGAGAAATCAGAGATCCCTCTGTCTGGGTATTGAATCTTGTCATCCAAAGAAGAGGTAAAAATGTAGTGTTATGCTGGTGATATGTGTTCTTCGTTTTGTTTTTCCTCTTATCATTTTTCCTTCCTTACAAGAGAATATTGAAAGAAAAGGATGGAAGGGAAACTTTAGGATGGTCACTATTTAGCTTTGAAAGCAAAACAGGAATGTGATAACTAAATCGGTAGAAAGTCTCTTTCTCTCAGCTCATTTACATTATTGTTTGGCAAATAGTCCTCAACCCAGAAACCTACAAGTATTTGGTCTATTCAAAAAAGGAGAATTAAGCTCCTTTTTTTTAAAGTTGAAGGTCTTTGCATTGACAATTCAGTATAAGCCGGCAAATGTGAGAAGTGAATTAGATAGTGTTGTCCAATAAATACAAAGGAGGGTTCGAAAGTGAAACTAGAAAGCGGAACCTTTCGCCCGTGTGTGGAACATCTATGCTTGGATACTGTGGTGTATATGTGTAATTCTTATCTTTAGCAGATAGCATTGATGTTGAAATCATGCAGTCATGGTTAGCGAGTTACTAAAGCAAGCTTAGAGTAACTAAGACCGACACTGTGGAGTTGACTGTCAGGCTTTTCAGCCAGATTCTATATCATATGTGCATGGTTGTTTGCTGAAAATAGCGTGATTACCCTGTTTGTAGTGTTTCAAAGCATCTAGTAATATTTGCTACGCCAACCATTGTTAATTATTAATGTAATCTTTGTATTATCGAATTTGTCATTTTTATTTTTCATTTTTTCAGATTTCTCCGGAAGATATTCAGTGGGAGGGGGAAGACCCTGGTATTTCTCGTCAAGGGGCATTCGGTGGATCAGGACATGGGGGAAGGCCTGTTGGGCTTGAGGGTGGTCCACCTGGCGGAAGAGGTAGAGGCACAACCAAGGGTCAATGTAGAAAAGATTTTCCACCATCTCAGAACGGTATAGGAAAGAAAGGATCCAACGAAATCCGAATCCTTCACACAGACACCCTAATTAAAGAGGTCAGTAAATCTAATGTATGCTTTATTCTATTTGTCATCGTAAGGTTCCAACATTAATTGATTATTGTTACAACAGAGTCGGTGCTATTGATACCATTGGTCACTATATAATTTTTCAGATGCCAATGAAGTCATTCAACTATTTGAGTTACATATTATGAGTGGATTTCAAGTGATCGTAGGTATTAGGTATTCTGAGTTAAAATGCACATTTAAAGCAATAGTTGTCAGATTATTAGTTTTTCGGATTATTGTATTTGTATGTTTGACCTCATGAAGTAGTAGTTGTCTAATATGCATTTCGTCTTTTTGCTATTTCAAATTACTAGCTTCTCAAATGGAGGTTTTGTATTCAATTTGTGTAGGTGGAGAGAGTGTTCGGTGGTAGTCTTCCTGATCCAGCTGAGGTTGAGAAGGCAAAAAAGGTGTTGAAGGTTAGTGATGTACTAACTGCTAACTTTCTGAGTTGGATTTTTTCTTGCCTACATATGTGCCAATTTAATGAGTTTTTTCATAACAGGAGCATGAGCAAGCACTGGCTGATGCAATTGCCCGCCTTGCAGATCTTTCTGATGGTGAAAGTGGTATGAAATTTCTATTATTTAATGTCGTGAACTGCATTCTTTGTATTATGGCTACATTTAATTTAGTCGAAGGATCAATTATTAGATGAGAAGTAATTAGGCCTACATAGATTTGGTATGGGGTTTATTTTTATGAATCATTATCCAAGGCGTCTTAACTAGTTCGGAATTGATTGTTTTAAGTCATAAGCTGTCATATGAATTTTGCTTCCACTTGCAAATGGGAATGAGATGAATAATGGTGGCCTGACATGTATGGCGGTTTTTTATTATGGTTTGGTTTTTCTTTTGCTATTTTTTTCAATACCCTTTTCGTGACAAAAACAATGAAATTATTTGGGAAACTAAGCTGATGGAATGTTTAGTACTTGTATCATATGCATAAAAATGTTCATTACCTTGAAGTATGATGAGAAAGATTGTGTTTCTAAATAGTGCCTACAAGGACCTAGAAAACATAATTTTTATGGGTGTTGACTTTACTCTCTCTCTCTCTCGCACACACATACTACAACTAATTCCAGTTATGCTTTATATTGCTGTTGATTTCTAATTTGCAATCTGATTGATTACTGCTATTTTTAACAGATGAGGGCGGCCATTTGCTTGCCGGAACATGAAGGAAAGTAGAACAGATTATTCGCTGATTGTGTAATGGTGTTTTTGTCGGTGGTGCATTTAACAGGCCATTGTCTCTTAAAGGGCGTCTGCTTCAGTTTGATGATTATAGGACCTAACATCCCCTTTTAATTATAGGATATTGTTGTAAAATAATTTTTATCTTGGTTGAATTTCTCTAGACCAGTTACATAAAGAGTAGTCAGATTTCTAGCTGGGGTGTTAAAATATTCTCTCTAAGAGGGCAAATGTTTGTGTGGATTTAACTTGTCAGTCATTTGTAGTTGATCTTGTACAAAAACTAGTTTTCGTTGTTTTAATTTAGTTCTTTGACCTGTCTTGGTGTTTTTTGTTTTTTTTTTTCTGGGAAGTAGTAACTTGTATTGGGGTTGTAGGTTATTAGTCATTTTTCGGACAACAAAAGCTGTGGAAGTCGTATTTCGTCCCACTCTTTCTCGCTTGGAGTAATTGGAGAAATAACAACGCGTTCATACTGAATTTCTTCCCTGATCAAATTGATGATCTTGTGATACCTGTGTGTTTAGGTGATTTCGGCTATAGAGTTGTCTGTGCTGGGGTTGGTAAGAGCATTTACATCGGTGTTTCTACATTTGGGGATTTCTCCTCTTTAAAGTTGAATAATGCTCCATACCAGTTTCTATTTTATTCAGAAGCGTCCCAATAAATTTATCAGTAGGATATTCGCGCCTTTTCTGTTGATTTTTTCCAAAACAGGAGAAAATTTGAAAAATGACACTATGCTTCTAAATAAATTGTATTTGGGTCTGTACAATTTTAATGATCCAGAATAGCCTTGCGTCTGCAAAAGGAACCAGCTTTATCCATTTTTCAACAATCTAGAACTATCAATTATACGAACCAAATAGAACCGTTATTAAAATCATGAGGACCATTTATGTAGTTAATCCAAATAGTAAAAACCAAATTCAATAACACACAGACACGTGATTTAGAAAAAAACCAAAACAAAATACACATACACATTATATACTCCGATGCACAACTAATTTATACACTTTTCTTTATTGGTTGTACAAAAAAATTGATCGCTTTCTTATTTCAAAAATTTAGTTATTAAATAATTAGATAATTACACAATAATTTTTTATAATCATTAGAAATAATAATTAGATAAAATATTATAAGGATATGAATTATTTTTTATATTTAATTCAAATTTCAATATATTATATTTGACTTTTATCTAAAATAGGTGCAGTTAGGATGTATAATTTTCTAAAGTCATTTGTGTGGAATTCAATATTATTAGCTTGCTTTATTGCAATTGATGAGTTTTAATTTTTTTTATTTTTTATTTTGGTCTAAATAAACTAAAAATTTTAAATTGAGTACATTCTTTTTTTTTTTCAATAAAAAATAAGATCACTTATTCCCTTATAATCTTGACCAAACCAACCCCGAATTCAATTATCAGTATTTGCTAAAGAAACTTTTTTTTTTTTTTTTTGTTGGGTTACATATTAGAGGACCCCTTATTCCTTCCCCATTGCACAGGTGTTGCAGTAAAACTCTAAAAGCAAAAAAGTAAATACTTTTGCATTAGATGAGACACTATCAAGGTATACATTTTGGTGAAAAATGAAAAAGGGTATGGGGATAAAGAATCAAGTGGTTACACGTCCCACCGCCATGTTTTTCTGTATCCATTCAAGTCCCTTTCAGCATATTTATCACAAAATTTATTCCTTCACAAGTTAAAATTTAAGTTACACTTTGAACTAACACAAAGCCGAGCGGAGATCTGTAGCTACTGCAAATCCTATCACAATTTTAAAATAAAATAAAAAATCCAAATAAAATGATTTTTTTTTTTTCACTCTTTCTTACTTTTTAATATTGTCTGTTAATATTTTATTCATAGAGTTAATCCCCATATATGGGATGAACACTGTAGATCAGTTCTTAGTCATATGCATATGATGGTTATCACTTGCTTTTGTCTATCATTCATTTTATCCTAGAAATTCTCCCTGGTAATGGTAAACTCATCTCCTATTTCAGCATGTTTAAAAATTCGGCGAGTCTAAGTTTATTTATTACTCCCTCCATTCAATTTATTTACTTATTATTATTATTTTTGTATATCCAAAATTATAATTTATTTTCAAAAATAGATTCTATTATATTTGATAAGTTTACTACATTACCCTTATTTAATTGTTTTATAATCTTAAATATTCACATTCTATATTTGACAAATAGTAAAATTCTAAAAAGCAATAGCAATTATTGTATAGACACTGGTTTATTGATGGTCTTGGTAATAAGTTATGTTTTCCACAAAATTTGAGTTGATTGGCATACATGTGGAAATTCCAAGGCACTATAATCATGTAGGCCTAATATCTAGGGAAATTTGACGAAATGACCTCAATAAGTGATGTAATTGCAAAAATAACTCAAAC
>MKEJ01014169.1:0-11185 GCA_001753735.1 Embelia ribes
AAAAATTGTATGTAAGGAAAAAAGGCTCAACATTTTATATTTTACAATAATTGATATAAGTGATTTTTGTGCCTATTTTGTGTTTCATGGTATAAACTCTAAGTGATTGTTGTGTTTTCATATTTTTAAAATAATTGCTTAAAATACTTACGATACACGAGACAAAATGAAACGATACACAAAATCATATATAACAATATGTGCCCGAGACACGCTTTGACAACCTTGCCTATACACATAAATGTTGTACAACATATAAGGAAATTGTTTCCTAATTTTATTTCAACATCTCGTTTGGCACGAAAAACGAGGAAACGTTACTGAAATAATGAGACGATAAAAATTATACCAACGCGTAGCCATTGCAATGGAACGCGTAGCCATTGCAATGGTGAGTAAGAACATATTTACCTCGAAGCCAAACAACAAGCGGGATGTGATGAAATCGTCCGAAAACTTCCAAAGCTTGGCCCCTCAAAATGAGCTAACAAATGAACTCGGATTGTATCGAACCTACACATAGAAATGATCCACACATGACAAAGAAGAAGAAAATCCAATTTGTTTCGACGAATTCGGAGGGCTCGGAAACCGAGGCAACGCAAACGAATGAGATGAACGATAAAACTTACCTCAAAACGTTCTCCTTGAAACAAGGATTTCAAATATATAAATATTTTTCCTGAACTAGCTCTTGAGCTAGATGAACCAATAGTGCAAAGTTGAGTTTTCCCTATCGCCCCTTTCTTTCTGCCGTATGTGTGTAATATATCTTGGTACATGTCCTGAACACTTCGGGACCGTTTTGGCCCCTTTACGCCTCAATTGGCTTTTCGTTAACACAAAAGTTGTAGATAATTAAAATAGCTTTCCAATGGTATATTGTAGGCCTTAATTGGAGTTATGGTTTGTGAAATAGAGCCAAAATACTGAACAACTGTCACCACTACAACTTACGCTTATTCGTGTTTAATCATTTTCCGAGGCCAAACCATGACCATGACAATTTGCACATCACTTCCAAACGTTAATATAGAATATATACGATAGAGGAAAAATATTGTAACTCGTATAATATTATTTAATAATGCGAAAAATTGACCCGTAAATTTAGGAACGTTACATTAGTTATGGACGTAGCTACCCAACAAACTTCAAGTCTTGAATTTATCCCATGATACCCGTAGGCCATCATAACTAGCCGTCGCTAGTTATTTCATTGACCAGGCTTACTGACTGCCATTATCATAAGCACTTAGAGGGCACATTTTCGAGTACACATACATTTCAAGAAGTTCAAAGCCAGCGTTATTAGAAAAGCTCTCCGGGCTCTCGGGCAAGGTGAGGTGAGGCCTCTTCATTTGGATTGAGGTGAGCAACACTCTTAAGGCACAGCCTAGGGAAGAGCCTTAAGCTAAGGCACTAGCGTCTAAGGCGAGCGCCTCTCTCACATCATAACATTTTTCTATTTTTGTGTTACTCTTATAATGCCATATTATAGTCATTACTTATTTTTCCTTCACAAAGAAAGTATCACTTCAATAAACTATAAAATGCCATTATAATATACCAAAGCTTCCCACCAATGCCCCACACAAAAAATCCATACTTCTAAATACACAAGAAAAATTAAGAATTTTAGGAAATTGTGCAATTCTATTAAAAAATAATTAGCGTTTCACACTACTCAACCGAGCTCCTTGGCTTGCGCGGAGCATCTCAGGCGATAAGGGGTCATGTCGCATTAAAGACGTCCAACACTTTTGATAACATTGTGCTAAGCCTAGGATTTGCCAAGACTGTCTTTACAATTTAAGCCATCCACTACCTAATTTGTTCTTGAAGAGGCTTTGGTACTTAGGTTCATGCTTATCTATATTCTTGGATGTTTGTCGTGACGGTAGTGCCACAATTATAACCCTATTGGTAGTTTAGCCCGTGGATCATGCAATGACAGTTGGATCTTTGAGTTGTATTTGTTGTTTGTTTTGATGTTCTTGATATGTTGAACCATGTACTCATCACATGTTTATTCTGTTGGTGTGGTTAAATAGGTGTGCATAAGGATTAAGGTTTTTTCATTGGTTAAACTTGGGATTTTCTTGTGGAATTTAAATATTTCCAACTTTAAGCGTCCTTTATTTGGGAGCGAAGGAATGATGAAGAAAGAGATGGAATGTAATAGTGGAACCGCTGATTGTGGCAGAGGTGTAGTGGGGCCAAATAATGATGTTGGGAACGGATTCGCAGTTGTTGAAAATGGGTATTGCAGCAGTGAAAATTCTGGTGGGTCATCCCACCAGAGTTTGAGGACTTATAAGTGGCGAAGGTATACCGATAGGAATAGTTCCCAAACCAAAATATTAGAGAATGACAATGTTTCTCTGGATACGTTGAGACTGCTCCCTGATAAGGTTTGCAAGCCTCTCACTCTATGCATTTCTGCTCATTTATTGATGTAAATCTTTTGTCAACCCCCTTTTACCATTTAGCACCTCTAATAAATTTTTTAGATAAATCTTTTCATTTGAGGTATGAAGCAATCTTTTTACGATTCCTTTATCTGAATTAGAAGAATTATTAAATTCGTGCAGTATCCTCTCACTTTCTCCTGCTCCCTCACCCTTTCTCCTGCTCCCTCACCATATGTGAAAAACTACAAATTGTTTGTCGGATGTTGCTGGTGGGGAGAGAATCAGGAGATTGTGAGAGTGTAGGCTGTGTTCTTCAGATTTTCGGTAATTCTTCTTTCTATAACTTGTACTTGCTTTTAAAGAAAGTGGTAATTCTATTTTTTGTTTATGGGATATTCCAAAATGGAGGGTAACTAGCTTTGGTGGGTTTCTTTTGGTTACTTGGTTTGGAGGGGTGGGAGTAACATGCATATAGTGTTTGTGAAAATAATGACTTCGTGATGCCATATGTTTTCTCATCATTCCACTTCTATAGATTTTATCATCTCATTTTCTTAATCTATCCTTCCGTTCATTGATTTTCAGCAGAAAATGAAAGACTCAATGAACACGGTGTTACACGACTTTGCATATGGTTTTTACAGTGGTTCAGATGATTCCCATTTGAACAATTCAAGAAACACTATTCTAAACCAACTGTATCAATCAATACCTGAGACTGAAGGTGGTTTACTGAGGTGCGTCCATGACAAGGTACATGTTATCATCACATTTTCAAATATGAAATGTCCCATAATCATCTCTTTCTATTCTGTCCATTCTTCTGCTGTGGTTTCTGATTGTGGTGCAATTGCTTTTTTCTCTGTCGCAGGCATCTGTTTATAGTTGTGGAGATGTGGGCAGTTACCCTTCAGTTACCGGGGGAATGAATGATAGAACCCATATCTCTGACAATGGACTTCTTGGTGTAGTGTGCAATGGTTCGTCTAGGAAATCAAGCCGTTCAAATACTGATTTGTGTCGGCAGGTTTTCCTTAATATTGTCAAGTCAGAGAAGTTTGCTCAACTATGTGACCTACTGTTAAAAAATTTTGAGGGGGCAAAATTTGACAGCATTTTGGATATTCGCCTTATCAACTCGAGGATGAAGGAGGGGGCTTATGAAAAGTCGCCAATGCTTTTTCATTTAGATATGCAAAAGGTTGGTGATTCTTTGACCCTTCAGTTTCTGATCTATGATTATTTTCTTGATAATTATCTATAAGTAATTTATTATCTGGAACCTGATATTCACAAGTCCTTTTCCCCAGGATATGTGTATGGCTTATTGGTTTGCTCTTAAATGCGTACGTGTTTTTTTTATTTTCTCAGTGTTGCATTTGCTGAGTAGGTTTCTTTTTCATTGTAGTTTACATTTTGAGGTTCGTGACCCTGATTCTCTTTGTTAATTGAATAGAATCTAATGTCGAATGTTGGAGTGGTTTGAATGTTTGATGTCCTACCAGTTCGCACTATTAAATTGGTCTTTTTTATGCCATCGACTGGGCATTCTCTGTATGCTTTGTGTTCTTTGTATATTTTCCTTCCCAGAAGTGAATTAGCATTCCTTACTGTTGGTAAGACACTATAACATGATGAAATCTAGAGAGAATCTTTTCTGTAAATGGGGCAACTACCTGATATATACTAAGACGAGGGCCCGAAACAGCTTTCTTTTTAAAGTTTGAAATATTTCATCTCCCACACCTTTTTTCCTATACTCTTGATTGGCATCCATGGTTAGTTCTGACAACAGTCTTTCATAAGAGTTGCCTTCTGTCTTGACCCTTGTTTGTGGTGTCATTAACTGCCTTGGACCCATAGAGCTTTTATCATATGACAAGACAGCTTAAACATTTATAAAACCCTCTTCCAAGTTATGTAAGTTGATAGTGATAGTTCTTTATAGAGCTTCATCAGTACATTTCATGTAGAGTTTCAGTTTCTTTTTCATTTCTTTTTCTTGGAAATGGTTGAAGGGATGGACAGAATGTAATTAGAAATAAGGAGGTGGTGTGTAACTCAAGTGTTCTTATTGTAATGCATGCTTGTTAGAAAATTTCAACTCTTCTCATGTTGTGATAAATCCTTACTCGGGTATCAGGTTATATATGAAAGGAATTTTCATTTTAAAGCCTTTCCACCCATGATTTTATTTTTTGGGAGTAAGATAGTAATGCCATATTTGAATTTTCCTGCAACGTTTTCTTCACTGATTTTGATTGGATTACATGGACCGAGGATGACCTAATTTTTTTTACTGAATTACCATGTGTCAGAAAGATTCAACTCTCTCTCTCTGTTAAAGTATATTGGTTTTGAGTGAAAGAGAGGATGTAACAAGAATGGTGAGGTGCATTTTGATTTTGTTTCAACTCAATGGAAGAAATTATCGAACCTTTTGTTGCTTTTAATGTTTGGGACTGGTCTAATGCTGAGCATCTCACAAGCTGTCATATATATAGAATTATGAATGCAGAAAGGTTATTGGAGTTGCTTTCTACAGGTTGTCTTTGTTCCACGAATCTGCTACATTGTACTTTGCCTAAAGTCACAACCACCTTAAATACTGCAATGATGGGTATGAGTAGCCATGAGTACTTTTTTGGTGATAGTAGAGATGACTTATTTAGCTGCTTTTAAATGTTACCCTTTATTTTTCTGTTGCAATTTGGAGTAGCAAATGATGCACAAGTGCCTAAATCATTACCATATGACAAGTGTGTTTAAGTATCTTCTATTCTTGATTGCTGTCCTTAATCGTTAATAAGTACTAATAGTGTGAGGCATAATTTAGGTAATTTGATCTCCGTTTTCTTGTTCAGAAGAGATTTCCAATCTTTAGCTCCATGTATTCTTATATTTCTTCTATCAAGGTTGTGCTATTTTGATTGTCATGGCTTATGTCTCTTGTCTGATTCTTCACAGGTATGGGAACATCTTCAAAAAGTTGGTGCTGAGATAGATTCTCTTTCAAAGTGTCTAATGGACAATTCAAAGGCATCATTTTCTCAACAGGTAAAATTTGAATTAACTTACCTAGTGGTATTGCTGGACTAATTTATGAAATTGCTTGTTCCCTGCTTTCAACTTGTTTTTTGCTGGTTATGTAATAGTTTTGAAATGCTTAAAATTTTCCACATGATACCTTTTTTCTTGTGAGACATCTATTGTAGTTGAATATCCTATCACTACTTAATTTTCCGTATGACAGTTTTCCTTGTGACACTTTTTCCTGTGATTTGATCATACATAAATGATTCGGTGATCAAAACTTTGTTGCTTGCCAATTCTAGCAGTTATCTGAATCCAACTTGCCCATTAAACTGGAACAAACAGAGTCCTCTGGTACTCCCAAAGTCTGCAATTGTCGGCGTTGTGGGGAGAAAGCAGAAGGGAGGGATTGTTTGGTATGCGATTCATGCGAGGACATGTACCACCTCTCTTGCATAGAGCCTGCTGTTGAAGAAATACCCACAAAAAGTTGGTACTGCATTAATTGTGTAGCCAATGGCATTGAATCCCCTCATGACAATTGTGTAGTTTGTGAGAAGCTAAATGCCACTGTAAGTCCAAATAATGGATTACCCAATCATAAGATTGAACTTGAAAACGGTGGTAATATTTGCAATATTTGTAAAACAGAGGTGCTCAACGGCAAAAAGATTAAGGTATGTGCTCATTCCATGTGTCCGCACAGGTACTACCACATGAATTGCCTTACAAATAAGCAGCTGAGCACATATGGTCCCTGTTGGTATTGTCCTTCTTGCCTTTGTAGGGCCTGTTTAACTGATCGAGATGATCATAAAATTGTCCTGTGTGATGGATGTGATAGTGCCTACCATATTTACTGTATGCAGCCACCGCACACCACGATTCCTCGAGGGAGTTGGTTTTGCACGAAATGTGACCTGGGTATTCAGAAAATAGCCAAAGCTAAAAGGGAGTTTGAGAGAATTCAGAGTAAGCTAAAAAAGAGCGGTGATCATGGGAAAGGGGTAGCAGATGATGAGGCGGTTGGTGAACCCGAGGGAGTGGATATGCTTCTATCGGCAGCTAGAACTCTGAATTGCAAGCAGAAAATGGCTGCAGCAGAGATAGGAAGTTAGAGAGAGTATTATATGATGACCAATGGCTGCAAAAGGGGGTATCGAAATTTGTTTTTGGGTCCACATTTGATGAATGGTTTAGTTAACTGTTAACTCAGATTGGATTGACCCGACTTATTTGTGTTCAGACCTTTGGGGGATGGTTATGTGAAGCTGTGACATATATAGCTCACTTAACTGAAAGGTGAGGGATTTATAGAATCCAATTTGGTTTTACTGATATGTTTCCAAGCAGGTGCTACCAATATTTTTTAGGTTATATAGTTTGTAAAACATTCTTGCTGATACTAGTTGTAAAATAGGAATTTGCTAAGCAGCACATGCTATGTATCTATTGTACAATGAGAATTTGCTAATCAGTACTTGTAAAATGAATTCTATATTTTTGGGTTTAACCAGATACTTGCTGCTCTAGTGGTTACTTATTATTATTACTAGATTTTTTTTTTTNNTTTATTTTTTTTTTTTTTTCTATACTAAACTGCATGGCTTTGAATAGGGGAGGTGAACCCGGTACAAGAGATGGTTTACTGGAAACTATATAGGAAATTTTAAATGGCCACGTGTCAGCCTTCGAAAGGGACACGGTAAATTTTTTGGGCTACCGGTGTTAACTGGTGGCGAATTTGGTTGTCTAACGTTTTCGTTAAACTAAACCTTGAAGCACCACTCCTTTTCGAAACCCTAAATTAGCGTGGGTTATGTTGGCTATGTCCTAATACGAAAGTATATTTCACTCTTTGTATCTATCCACTTCCCATTATTTATCTGATATGAATTCGCTCGATCTCAATTTGTGATAAGATTATAAAAAAAAAAATAAAAAAAAAATAATATTATAAAAAAAAAAAATAAAAAAATTACCTCTAATCTTCACATATCCCTATTATCTTGATTTTATCCCTAAATTTTAGTTTTCATGGTTTAGATTAAAATTTCCAAATTTTAGGGTTTATGATATTATTACTAATTTATATAAGTTTTATTCCCAAATTTTGGGGTTTATGGGGAATAAGTTAAATTTCCCATATTGAGATCTAAAAGATTGATACAGTTTCAATAAAAATGATCAATTTTATTCTTTTAAATTGTTTAATGTCAAAATATTTTTGATTAATTTAAAATAGACGAAGTAGATTCTAGAGGTTTTCATTTATGTAGATTTAAATATAAAGTTGACTGATTCATACAAATTTTAGAACCATTACTTAAGCTTATGAAATTGTATTTTCAACTTAATATCGCCAATTTATCAAAATTAAGCATCGAGTTTCTTACTTTTTTCTAATTTTTATATTAGAATTCGTCTGAGCGTAATCTTTACCTGACATGTCCAAATTTATGAGATACCACATCAATACTAGAGAATTCTTGTACAAATATTCTCGTATGGAGTAATTCAATTATCTAGATAAATTCTAAGTTTTTAGGGTTTATATAAGTTCATATTTACAAAAATTACCTAAATGTGTTGTCTTTGCGATATTGAGGAGAGAGTATAAAAGACTTAAAGTCAATTGAACCTTAACTCAAGATGAAATCGCCCTGCCTTCGCCAAGCTTCAACTTCATCTTTCAACTCGAGAAATGATCTAGAAGACGAATACGAATTGTCACGTACCTAGACAAGAAAATTATCCCCTCGAGATAAGGAACAAGAATATATAATTTGTTTCTATATACAAACATGGCATGGAAACCAAGGATTTGAAAATGAACGGAATGAGAAATGGGACTTATCTCAAAACGTTCATCTTGCTCTAAAGAAGCCAAAAATCCATTTAGTTTTCACATCCGAGCTCAAGAGCAAGATGAAATCACGAGCTAAGTCGGAACTTTCTATTCACTTCTATCTCTCTATCTCTTCTGAAATTTCGGAATTTTTTAAGGGAAAGTGAGCTAAAATGTGACATAAAGTCAATAAAGTACACTTCAAATCTACTTGACAGGGTCGACTGATACAACTAATCAGTCAATTGATTCACTAATAGTTGACATATACCTGCCATCAGTCGATATATTCGACCAAACAGAATACAGAACCCACTAGAATTTAATACACCTCAATCAATCGATATATACTTCTTAGCAATCAACATATATGAAATCAGTCGACATATAGGTCCAAACAGTCGATTGTTTCATCCACCTGAGAAACAAAATACTCTGGAATTTTTATGCACCTAATAAATCGACATATTCTTCCCATTAGTCGACTGATACCCTATCAGTCAACATATACCTCTATAAATTGATTTATTCCCCAACAAAATGTAATTTTAAAAATTCTACTTTTCAACACTAAGGCATCAACACTAACGCCTCCTAATACCAACTTCACAAACTTCCCAACACCTATATCCATACTTAACATCGACACACAAAACTGAACGCTAAGGCAACAACTTCGATATGCAAATAAGAGACTAACGTATATATATATATATACATATATATATCTACAACAATGCAATACGTCTCTATACTTCAATACTTCTATAAACTCGTAAAGATTTCATACTTCATTCTACAAGACTTCATGTACTAATAATATTATAACATTCAATAATATTATTATAAAAGCAAAAAATTCGCTCGGAATTTTCGGGACGTTACATATGTTTTTAACAAATTTATCACCTCCCAATTGATCTATGTTCTCATTCTTAAAAAGGCAACATCAAGGATTTAAATAACAATGACAGTTGTAGCGATTACGGTGGCGGTGTAATAATTTCGAGGTGTAATAGTCTCATCTGGGATTTTCATCCGATTTTTTTCAAATTCTTTTTTTGCAATTTCAGATTCAACAAAATATTTTTTTCAGTAATAAGGTTGGTAACATTTTTATTGGGCATCCAACAATAAGATATGCATTATAATATATAATTTCATACTGTTTGATTTTAGTATTTACTTGGTTAGTTTAATTCGGTAATGATTATTTTATGGTAATATTTTAAAACATAAATGAATCACGAAAACAACATTAGCATTATAAACACACACGGATATAGCAACTGTTCCAAAGCAGTAGATTGGATGCCTTACTATCGGTTAATCAGTAAAGTTGTGCATTCAACATCAAATTTTTCAAATGAAGTACTATGAATGACTTGACCGATATGCGAGTTTATTGATTTGATTTCGTGCTTGGACTGACTGACAATTAGAGACCAGATTTTTCTTTTTGTTAATCATTCTGGACCAAGTCTGTGTGGAAACTTATGGGGAAAAAAATAAGTCGAAAAGTCCTGAGAAGTGGAAAATAGAAAAGTCACTTGGTGCATGGAAATAACGGAATGTAAAACACATATTGTGCACGTATTTGAATGGTTTTCACGTATAATTTACAGTTAAATATAAGGCCGTGGTGATTTTAAAGTTTCGACTTTATTTACCGTATTATTTGGCATGATTAATATGGTATCTTTTATCTTTTTTAAAATCTAGATTTTAACTACAATTAACCTCTACGAGTTAATGAAAAACTCATTCAACAACCTACCAGAAGTATGTTTACAACCAATTTATCACCTCCCAATTGATCTCTTTTCTCATTCTTGAAAAGGTAGCATCAAGAATTTAAATAACAGTGACAATTGTGGTAGCTGTAGCAGTAACGGTAGCAGTGTAATGATTTGGAGGTATAATGGTTTGCGGAAAACAGAGTTACAAATTTTTTTCAACTTTGCTCGACTCATCTAAACTTCAATTCCCCGCATTGTTTTATATAATATAAATTTATTTAAAAGAAATAACAATTATTTACAGTGTTGATGGGTCATCTTTTGGCAATCCTGGTGGTGCAGGGTGTGGTGGCATATTGAGAGATGATAGTGGTAAACTGGTTATTTGATTTAGTCAATTGCCTGGGTATAGCATCTAATACTTTTGTAGAAATTAAATTGTAAAACTTTTGGAAAGCATTTTAACAAACTTATAATCTGGAATATTATGGTATTATTTCCTTGTGCATTTTACAGTTTTATAATTATTTGACAGGCTTGAGACATCAACTCAAAGTGACTGACGTGTTTCAGATAACTAACCAATATTTTTCGAAGTTAAAATCACATTATTCAAAATTGCATGCAGTATTATAATCCTAATTGCATGACTTCCCATGAAATGGTATAACAAAACTGCTTCTTTAACCATGGTTTTAAAGAATTGCAGCAGCTGTTGTCAGTGCAACGGTCCTAGTATAATAGCTGCAGAAATAGAAGTTGCAAAATATTTTAAATTGTATTCGACTCATCTAAATTGCATTATCATAATTTATTAATACCAAGGGATTACATTCTTAATAATTTAGAAGAAATTTTATGTCTTCCATGTTAAATTTTTACCATAGTCTAGAAAATGTTCTTCATTTTCAACGATATAATACTTTTCTATTTCAAATTCTTTCATATGTAGGAATAATTAAAGATAAAAAATGTTGATACTATCCAATACAAACTTTTTAAAGAAGATATTAACCATTATTTACATTAAAAAGAAAAAATTAACATCATATACACACATTTCAAATCGTTTCATTCTACAATTGTTATCAGGAACAATTGGATATATTGATTTTAAGTTTACTTTTTTTTATTAATTAATTTTTTTATGA